>CABEEJ010001095.1:66092-80784 GCA_901482245.1 Timema douglasi | reverse complement strand
GTCCCGGCAAAGATTTATCTGATTACCAAACCCTTCCTTCACCTCTGACAAGACATCTTGTGAATGTGAGGAATGCCAGGCCTCCACCGTGGTTCGGATTCCACGTTAAACTGTAGGTCCTTCATTTCATCTCACAACCACCCTACCATTACACATTAGCATAAGTGCGTATAACCCAAACGGGTAGTAAGACGCGGTGCTAATAATAATAATAATAATAATAATAATAATAATAATAATAATAAATTTATCGTCACATCTTACTACCTGTTCAGCTTTTACGCATATATGTTAATTACTTAATTGAGGTATGGATGAGGCAGGAAAACAATGTATATATAATCTAGCCACATTTGTGTGGAAGGAGAGTGATAAGCTATTCAGGAAAAACCATCCCCAATAGACCCTACTGAGATTCGAACCGCGATATATCCATCTTCTGCTGGCCGGTCTAACACGAGAGTGATGCCTTATACCATTCGGCCAATGAAGCGGGTGATTTCAATGTTATTTTTCCACCTTTTCTCAAGGTGAATACTGGTGTAGTCACTTGGAATTCATATTCCTCGTCCTGTTTCATAAAATTATTACAAGTTTCGTATAACTATTTTACTTCAAGTCTTACCACCCTTCTACGCTCTACGAGTCCATTAATTAGATAAATGAGGCACTGATGGGAAAGGTAGGATTTATAGGAAATGTAGGGCTTACGCACATTTTGGTGGATGTAGAGTGGGAAACCGTATAGTATAAAACACCCTCATAGCATCCAGCCAAGATTTGAACCTCAACCTCCTTGTCACCGGAAAACCAGACTGGTTGAGATTGACATTTTGTCCGTGTGCCCATAATTGCAGCCGTACGGGTAATTGTATATTGTCACTGCTGGTTATAAGTGACTTCAACTAATTTATCTAAAGTCCCGATTAGGATCATTGTTGCGAATTTTAAGGCTCTTTATGCACATTTTACTACCCGCATGGCCTGGAGGATTAGGTGTTCTCAAGTAATTCTTGACTCTAACCCTGGAGGTAGGGGGATGAACCAATACCAGTTGACTATAGAGGATTTTACGGTCTCCACAAAGTTGTTTTCCAGTAACTTTGAAGAAAATACTGGTGCACTCACAATAATTAATTATAATGTTGCCTGCGACATCAATCTAGTAATAGACTGGGCTGCCGAAAACGGAGAAGTCATGGTTTTCCTAAATGGTTTTACTCTCTCCCTTTACGCAAATGCAGGTATACTTCCTCACACCTAACACATTAGCATAATTAGTACATAGGAGTATAGACCGAATGGATAGTAAGACGCGGTGCTAAAAAAAAAAGTATTATGTTCCCTTAGTGTTGATAGTTTAAAAGTCCCTGTCAAAACAGGAGTCTCACAAATTGTGAATGTGTGGAATTCCAAGCCTCCACTGTGGTTCGGATCCCACGTTAAACTGTAGATCCTCCGTTTCATCTCACAATCAGCCTACCATTACATATTAGAGTAAGTGCGTATAACCCGAAAGGGTAGTAAGACGCAGTGCTAATAATAATAATAATAATAATAATAATAATACTGGAGTCTTTTAAACTAAATGTAAATAGGGCCTTCGTTAACTATATTGGATGAATCAGACAGCCAACCTTTATATCAGACTGCTAAAGTCCATCCCCGTAGCTATATCAATTGGATATACAACAACAAGTATAAGGAACATAAGTTCTATTCCGGGTGGTGCTAACAGATATTTATTACGAATGTTTGTGGGTTCGTCCTGCTACTCAATTAGTAAATATCTGAGCGCCCTAGATATCCCCTCACATGCACGTTGATTATAGGAAGGATGTTCATTATGGTGCTAACCGTACACTTTCTTAACACACATTACTTCAGCACACGGCTCACAAACTAACTTAGCCTATATATATGGTACTACAGTAGCCCCATGGCTTCTTTGGTGCTGACTGACAGCTCACAGCTGACTTCTGACAGTCAACATTTAGGTATATAAACCTAAATTTTGATCGTCAGACGTGACAGCTGCTAAACACATGTTTTTTCAGATCATATAGTTGGGCGTAGATATACATAATTTGGTCTGGTAACTTTTCAAAACCGTCAGCTGTGAGCTGTCACTCAGCACCAAAGAAGCCATGGGGCTACTGTAGATACCCATTACCCAGCCCAAGAACCTGGAGTATATTTACTAATTGGTAAGTAGGATGAACCCGCATACAAATAAGAGGTATATTCGTCAGCACTATCCATAATCGAAATAGAACTCTTGGTTGATCACTCTAATAGCTATTTATTCGGTAGTCGAGGGAGCCGCCTCGGTAGGCGATAAATCGCCACGCAGACGTTCAGCTATAATGCAATATTTAATTCTACGTTTCGTTATTTCAATATATGATCCACGCCAAAATAAAGATGAAAGATTCCAACAGGGCTTTGTTTTCCTTAACAACCCTATAGTTTGAGTTTTATTAATTTAAAAAAAAAGTGTGAATATGTGACATTAGTACATTTTCAACGATTTTTTCCAGAAAATTTGCGGAGCTATGAGTCTAGAATTGATGGTAAAGAGGCTCTTGATTTTGCCTTCCTCTAACAAATACTGTAAGCTTTTGATAGTCTTACAACATTATATTTTAAGATAACTCAAAAATATCAGTGAGCTTTCCTCTTTATCTTGAGATAAAAAGTTTTGTAGTTTTATTTCTCCTATTTCTTATTGATATGACAATGGGTGAATGTAGGTGGGAGGCGAAAGGGAGTATAAATTTAGACAGAATAAATAAGTAATCTCAGAAAAGTATACAGACAATTGTATTTTAATCCTTGCGGCCTGAGAGCGATTAATACTTTTTAGCTAACCGAGGCGGCCGTCTTAACAGTTACAATTATTCATGGTGTGAACATTTCATCAGGAGTAATAATAATAATAATAATAATACTGCGCGTTTGGGTGGCATCACTCGTAGCCCAGTTTGTGGAACGATTAGCCAGTATTAATGTACCGTAGCCCAGGTGACGTCCGAACGAATTAATCAGACATCCTTTCCGTGGTGGTTCTTTCTATGTCCCGATGAGGTTAGATAGATGGTGGTGATAATAAGTATGAGAATGAGGAACCAGTTGAAATACTTAAACGTAATTTAAATCTAACCAACCAAACCCAAGTGATCATTGGGGCGATTCACCTTTCAGTAAAAATAAAGGTAATAATTCACGATTGCTTAAATAAAGTTGCACCTGATCCTAATACTAAACTCGTGCCTGGAGGCAAAGTTGAGGACAAATGCCTCCAAGTCTCTAGGAGGCAGGGTTAATTTTCAGTTGGTAAATGTGTTAATACGGTACTTTGCTAAGGTTCTATTTCCATAGTAAGAGCCTTTTCTGAGAGCTACAAAAGCTGCTATATAAGCTTACATTTATTCAAACGTCAGCTCATGGTATCAGCAGCTATAAATTTTGATATATAATATTAATACCTATGAAATAACACTATTAAAATAGTAACTCCTTATTAGTTTTGGCCACAAAAAGAATTATATTTTCTAAAAGGCTCTTCCAGTTAAAATTTGACTATATGTGGTTGACATGGATAATCGCATAGAGAGTTTGCCACGGATGAGTGCATAGAGAGCTTACCATAAATGGTTTATCAATCGGCGTTCCCCAACCTCCCATCATTTCTAATACCTCCAAGAGTAAATGTGTTCGTTATTATGTCCTAGTTCCATTCTGTTGACTATTAGATATGTATTCTAATCAATTATACAACAAACACACCAACTGAATCCAGTGGGGTAGCTAGGATGAGTCAGTTGGTACACAAATTTAAGGGGCGCCATTTTCATGGTTAAAAATACAATTTTTTATTTTATTGAAAATCTCTATCTGACCAGCTGAGCTATCGTGGCTTGTACAGTTTTATTTATTTCTCAGTTTCTGGACTTCATAC
Source organism: Timema douglasi (assembly GCA_901482245.1). Taxonomy (NCBI): domain Eukaryota; kingdom Metazoa; phylum Arthropoda; class Insecta; order Phasmatodea; family Timematidae; genus Timema; species Timema douglasi. Next base: position 76,823 of record CABEEJ010001095.1, on the reverse strand, counting down.
TTGAATGGAAACATATGTTTCCAACCGTTTTCTCTGTCTCTTAGGTTACTTGAACATACATGCCATGTAGGCTCAAGGCACCAGCCACAGTGCAAAGGTTGCAAGACAAAAAATAAAAAAAGGAAATTACCAGGAATATTTATTTGACCTACAATCAAATCCGCCAAGCCCAAGTATCAAGACCTAGCTACCTTAACGTTCAGTAAAATAGTGTATTCAACTATTGACGTTGAGGGAGTAAGGATTTTTCTTACTATAAATGCAAAAAATGACATGAAGTTAACATTGACCTGAAGGTCGTTTTACTATGATATTTGAAGACTTTCGGTCTCAGTGCTATGACAATGCCACAGCTATGGCTGGTTTTAAACGTGGGGTCCAACAGAGGATTATTTAAAATAATAATAAAGCTATTTTTGTCAACTGTGATAGTAATATTCTATAAATTTGGCTGAAGTGCATGCTACCTCTCATGATGGTGATTCTTTTGTACATTTCAGGCACTTTTATTCATTCTTTTCGTGTTCTCCTTACCATTGGCCAAAGCTGAAAGAACACATAACATAATTGTTAAAACTTGAGTCTGAAAATCTATGGAGAACAGTTGCCGTGGATCCAATTCATAAATACTATGATATTATAGTGGAAGTCTTGCAAAGCATGAATGATAATCAAAATGAGATTGCTGATATAATAAATGATGAAAATCAGGTGCTTGGATTTTGGCACAATTAAGAGTTATTGGCCAGTGAATCACTTGAAGTGGGGATAAAACTGTGTGATGAATGGAATATCCAAGTAGAAAGACACCCCATAAACAAGAAATAAATTTCCTATGAAAAAGTCAAACTTGTAGGGCTTGCTGCAAAATAAAAATATATAAAAAATAATGAGAGGTGCTTTTGATCGCCTTCACAATGAAATGTAAGGAATATTTGTCCATCTCCATGATTTGGATTTATTTTAGATGTAAAATGATTATTTCTTGAAAAATTCATATTTAGTTTAAATGTAAATTGATTATTTCTTGAGTCAAATGATGACCTAAACATCTTGAAGAAAAGTTGTTTCAACCTTAAACAGTTTTATAGCAATGATATTGACAGTTTTCAGCTTTATGCAGAAATCCTGGATTGCAAGAGTCTTCTGAAAAGGCGCGCAAGTGTTAACATATCTAAATCTGAAGAACTCAAGTTTATTATTCAGTATGAAGATGAAAATGTTTTACCATACTTAAGAGTTGCTGTTCAAATATTCCTCACTATTTCAATTTCAATTTCCAGATATGAGCGATCTTTTAGCAAGCTAAAATTGATCTTATCCTTTTTGAGAGCTTCAATAAGGCAATAGAGAATTTCTACTTCAGTTAAGCAGCATTGAAAGTGAGGAAACTGAAATAACAAATTTTTATGACATTATTGGTCATTTTGTATCTTCTAAAGTTAGAAGAATTCAATTTTAGTGTTAAGTTCCTAATATTTATTTTAAATACCAGTAGTATTTTTTTATTTATGCACTGGTAGATTTTGGAATTTCTAAAAAAAAGATTGCATTGTCAAAGTGCAAAGTAAGTTCATGAGTATAGTTGTACAACAATATAAGTGGGTTTTTTAATAGTTATTAAGGTGTATTTTGTTTTTACTATTTTATAACAATTATTTTAACGAGTAGCCAACTCTATTACCAATATAAAAATTTAACAAAATTTTAACAGAATATTTTCAAGGGGTACCGTTTTTTTTTATCTGTCCTGTGCGCCATTAACCCTCATTACACCTTTGATTGAGCCCCAAACATTCAATTAACGATGTAATGAAAGGGAGAAAATCCAATTAAACTACGATAAATGTATTGGCTTTTTCTAGAATCAAACTCGGATAGATTGTCTTAGATTTAACCATTTTTAAATACAGGCGTATTCTCGGTATTGATGAAAGTGTGCTACAAAATTAAAAGTGGATTTCAACTGGACGGTGGGCAGATGGTCTAAATGTCAAGCTCATTTAATCTAGTTTGGCTATGACGGAGAGAAAGAGGTTCAAACCCCAGTTTAGTTCATTAAGCTTTTTTTCTTTAATAGTTTTCAAACGCTCCCTTCGTACCGATGAACCATTAGTCCTACAGCCAAGTATTATTGAAGTCAAAGAAGATATTTGTAAATTAAAAAACCATAAATCTCCACGTTTAGATACTATTCAAGCAGCGTTAATAAAGGGTGTTAATGAAAAGTTAGTAATATAAATCCAAAAATTGCTATGTTCCACATGAAACAATGAATTAGGTACTACCACAAGACTGGAAGGAAGAGATTATAGTACCCATTTTTTTGGAACGGGGATAAAACCAAGTTTAATGACGATAGATGTATCTCACTACCACCAAAATGCTATAAGATGTTATCTAACATAATTTAAATTAGATTGACGCCATATGCAGAAGAAATAATTTAAGGTAATCGGTGGGGATTTTGACAAAATATATCAACAATGGATCAGATTTTTACTATTTGGTTAATATTAGAAAAAATAGTGGGTATTCAACATGCCGGTTCATCAATTATAAATGAATTTTAAAAGGCCTACGATTCAGTTTAAAGTAATAAATTATATGAAATTTTAGTTTAGTATAGGCTACTTGTCAATTTATTTGAGGTGTGTTTGACTGAAACACATAGCAAGGTACGGGTTGGATGTCACATATCAGATACTTTCAAAACACATAATGGGTAGAAAGAAGGTAATGCACTTTCCCAAATACGTTTTAATCTAGCTTTAGAGTTTGCTAGTAGATTAATGCAATAGAGTATAGAAGAGTTTACATTAAATGGTAAAATGCAGCTCTTAGTATACGCATACGATTTAGCTTTGTTGGTAAATAGAAAGGAAGCTGTTGCGAGAAACGCAGAAATTTTACTAGAGGCTAGTAGGGAAATAGTATTTTAATCGTTAACTTCTAAACCTAAGTATTTGATCACACAAAGAACACAGATTGAGAATGATAATCTAAAGATTACTACAAACAACATATTATCATTTTATCGGGTTAATGGATTTAAATATTTAGAAACAATTTTAACTAATAGTAACGATATTAGAGTAGAAATTAGGAAAATAATACGTTCGGAAAGTGCATGCTACTACTCGGTCAATAAGTTGTTGTCATCTTGCCTGATGTCCAGGAGTATAAAACTCAGAATATACAAAACAATAATTTTACCGGTTGTTCACTATGGGTGTGTAACGTGGTCTCTTACCTTACATGACAGAAACAAATTTAGGGTCTTCTAAAACAAGGTGCTTAGGAAGATATTTGGCCAAAAAGGGATGAGGCAACTGGGGAGTGGGGGAGGTTACATAATGAGTTACATACCTGTACTCATCACAATACATTGTAAGGATAATCAAATCCCTCAGATTAGGGTGGGCAGGACATGTAGCACAAATGGAAGATTCTAGAACCTTGTTCAGGGTACTGACCGGCAAACCCAATGGACAGAGATCGTTGGGAAAACCTAGACACAGATGGAAGGATAACATTAGAATGGACCTGAAAGAAAAAGTTTGTAATGAGATGGACTGGATAGAATTATTTCAAGATAGGAATAGGTGGCGTACTTTAGTAAGAGTGGCCATGAATTTTCAGGGTGAGCGCCATAGAGTGAGTATTCATGTTAAATATCTTAAAATTATATTTAAAAATTAAAAATCGTCAAATATATTTGCTATATATTTTTTTAACACACGTCTTACAACCTGTTCGGGCTATACACATATTATGTAATAAATACACTAATGAGTTAAGGAAGAGTAAGGAATTTAGAAGAATGTTTACCAACATTTGCGTGGAGGGAGAATGGTAAACTATTTTGAAAAAACTTCAGTAGAACCGAATGGGATTCAAACCCAGATCTCCCTGTCTTCAACAGTCAGGTCTATCACAACTATTTTATTGTTCGTTATCAGTTGTATATTCAATTCAAAAGAAAAATTAATGAATTACTTTTTGAGATATGAATGAGGAGAACAGTGAGAGTGCATCCACATTAATGTGGCTATATATGAGAATTCCATTGCTAAGTCACAGTTGAAGAATCTTCTTCAACACTATCGGCCAGGATTTGTAAATAGTCCATAGTATAAATTATTAAATAAATCGAAAAAGAATATTATTTTATTCATGTAAACAGAAGAAGGGATTTTAAATCAATTAAATGTAACTTTTTTTAATAAATTGTAGCATGCAAATTTCAAAAGTCACTGTTTAAAAAATTGGTGATTGAAGTTTGATTCCCACCTTTACTTCTCTTCCTTGAGGCGAGGTCACGCCAAAAGCACGTTATATATGTCGGATAAAACGGAATGCCGGATAATTGGCGGTAGGATAATCGAGATCCTAAATTATCTAAGATATTAGACAAAAGAGGTATTTCAGCGAATGATCGGAATCCTTGTAGAAATTAGTAAGTAAAAATAATCGCAAATAAATGGTATACTACGACACAATTGCACAAATGTTCTTATATTGTATAGATAAGGTCATTTATAGCTTCGAAGAAAATTTTCAAAAATAGTTTTTTAGTAAACTACCCTTAAATAAGTTTTAATCTCAAATTACCATGTTAGGCCCAATAATAACGCTTTTTTATATTATGAATTTTAAACCAGATTCTTTAAATATATTTAACAAAATTCAAATTTTCAAAAATAAACTATCTATGATTTACCTTAAAACTCTTTGTTATTTGTAAAAATAAAAATTAAGGCCTATTCTTATTTATCATGAAAAACTATACACAACTGCTCATTTTGAATCCAATCTTCAAGGTAAATTTCCAAAACCTTGAATTTTTTTATAGTTTGTTGTGAGTAAACTACCCACAGCCAAATTCACACTCGCCACTTCCCCCTACCATTAAAAACTCAAATATATAGCTTTATTTGTCATTTATATGTCAAAAACTCCCCAGATATACATTAAATCACTCCTCAGTAAAAGACCCTTTATCAAATTTTTACCTAAAACTAAGTTTATAGGTTATTTGTCATTTCAAACACTCCCAAGATACCCATTTGGAACCAAATCATATTGGCTATTTTACAAATATTTCCTGTTTTAAAAAATTAGCCATCGGTAAACTACCCATAAATGAGTTTTAGGAATAAAACAGTCAAAGCTATTATTTATGCTTTTAGTGAGGATTACTCCATCTAGATAACAAATTCAGAAAATTGAAAACTGACACCTGGACACGGGAATGTAACCCGGGACCTTTGGCTTAGTACTGATAGCTCGTGATCTTAATAAAATCACACATTTGAAGCCGACGATTTTCGCATGTCTATCATAGACTCTGCCTTAAAATATGAGTGAAGACGACCTTGGGAACGGAATGATTCCTGGATAGCTCAATGGTTAGAGCATTAACGTATTAAGTCAAAGGTCCCGGGTTCGATTCCCGTGGTCAATTGTCAATTTTCAGAAAATGATTTTTATCCAAAAATAAAAATTAATATACAGTGTTAATTACCATGTCCAACATTCCTAAGGTACCCATTTAGAACCAAATCGTTAGAGCCATTTGTAAAATATTTCAAGTTTTAAAAAATTCAGTTATCAGTAGGCTACCCATAAATGAGTTTTTACCTCCCAAAAAATAAAGTGTTATTTGTTGTGTCAAACACTACCAAGATACCCATAATTCAGAGGGTACATACAATACTAGTAATATAGTGCAGTAGGTGCAGTCTTAATATAGGCTACATGGAATTCATCCATAATTGTTTTTGAGAAGAAATGATTAAAACTATTTTTTTCATTGAATTAACTTCAAAGTTGAACATTTTATTGGAATTAATAAAATTAAAATAAATTAAATTTAAACATCGTGTCTTGCTATACGTTCAAGTAATACGAATATGTAGGGTCTACTAATTACGCTAGAGACAGGGTTAAGAAGGTTGGATTTAGAGAAAGTGTACCCAGTTAAATTAAATCATTAAAATAATGTTCAACAGTGGTGCGCCAGATTTTATGGGGGAAGGCCCCACCCACCTCCCCCAAAATCGAAAAAAAGTTTAAAATACATATAAAGTACAATTATAATATGGAGCAATAAATATGTTAAAAAAATTGCATAGGCTAAATTTTAAGAGTAGGCTTACGGCTTGATGTGCAAATTTTTATATAGGGATGCATTAAAAGTAACCCTGAAATTCCCAATTATAATAAAGTTAAAATAAGATGTTACAGGATATGAACCAGGCCTCCCACTCTCCCCCTCCCCCGCCTTCCCAAAATAAATTTCTGAATGTGCCACCGAAGTTTAGTTTAACCAAGAAATGGCAACCCTATTTTATTTAATGAGCAAATATCTTGAATCAGGCATCTCGAGTATGACAATATGAAAAACTACATTTAAAGCTAGAAAATTTTGAAAACCTTTGCTAGCAAAATATGTTTAAAATAATAAGATCTATCTCCTGCAATCTTAATGAACAATCATAATGAACGCTTCATATTTCAAAGAAAACTTTTCATGAGGATGCGTCAGCAAATATGACTTTACGACTCAAAACGGTCGTGTTTTATTTCGTTTCCCTCCCTTAAGTTTATCTTTGTCTCGTTTCATTTTCTCTACCATTCCTCTCGGTCCTAACTGTACCATCTCTTTCTTTCCGTTTCTCTTGTGTCATTTTACCTTCTGACATATTTTTGTAAAAAAAAAGCTTCTCAGTTGGTTTTTTGTGTATAAAATGTTCTCCATCCGCTAGCGTCATTTTTTCTTACGATACTGAAATCCTTGTTATGCTTTCCTTATTTTCCAACTTCTCTTTTCTCTCTTCGTATCTAAAGTGAGAAAAGCTTCCCTAAAGTAATTTACACATTCCTGGAATGCAGAACCTTAACGACCACGAAAAGTTTCTGGTAAAATTTGAAGGAAAACATTTAAGTGGTGTTGAGCTGAGTTGGGAGTCGGCCAGAGTGGTTTATTCTTTTCCGCCAATAGATGGCAGGATTGTGGCAAGGATAGCGAAGCAACGAAGGTTGGTACAAATTAGTACTATACTGTAAGGTTGGTACATTTGAAGTATGATTGCCATTAGATGGAAGGTATCTTTTTTTTTTACCACGTCTTACTACTAATCCGGGCTAACAGTATTTAATCACACAAATGGATTAGCGATGAGGTTTGCGGGAAAGTTGAAAACTATAAAGGAAAAACCACCCTCGATGCACCCAGATAGGATTCTAACCTCAACCACCTCGGCACCAGTAAACAAAACTATACTATCTTGACATTTACACCTCGTGCCCGCCGTTGCGGACAGAGGGTAGGTAATAGGTATATTTACGTATAATTAATTTAAATATGTATATGACTATCTAAACTTGTCACCCTTCTATAGGTATAAAATTTCTTGTAATTATTTTCTTGAATCCAATTAGATGATATCTGAGTGATATTACAAAGTAATAAGAAAACCATTCTAAAATGTGTTACCATTATGTTGAGGTGTGAAGACACCTTGAGTTAAACTTTGAATGTTGCTGGTTTTATTTTTAAAATAATTTTGGTTTAAAAAAATTAAATATTACTTCAGATACAATGTTTATTTAATTTGATATATATATATATATATATATTAATTTCAACAGTTCTTGATTATCTGTCATGATCATCGCAAGATTTGAAAATGAAACTTTTTAAATGACGTGAAATGTTTCCGCTCAAATTTCGCTATGCCCATGAAAGATGTTAAAGAACTGTTTAAAACTTAAACACAGGGCTAATTTTTATTTTGGCTAGAAAGTTTTTTGTTATAAGAAGTACAAAAATACTCGCCTTCCCGTCCACCTCACCTTAACATTTACTTAGAACTCAGTGGAACTTTTTTTTACTCTTCTGTATGTCCGCATTGCCTCTTAAGCTTATGTGTTTTTTGCAAGTTAAAACATTTCCTACGGTGAGGGTTGGATCCTAGATTTGCACTTCTGACTTTCCCCCTGAAATTAGATTTTCGACTCGTCCAAGTGCCACTCAGATTCAATGGGGCAAGTTCACAGTAGGTTGTGCATTCTATTTCCAGATAAATTATTGTGTATTTCCTCTTAACCACCCTTCTTAGTCTTATTTTATTAGATTAAGTTTAGAACATCCCCATAAATAGAAAGTGTTTTACTGATTTATTTATATTTATTTTTATTTAGCACCGCGTCTTACTACTACCCGTTCAGGTTATAGATCTACGCTTGTTTTACTATTAATAAATTTGTTAATTAAAGTATATATTAAGTTATTTATTAAAGGTATTGTGGAATAAAGGAGCATATGTGTGTAAAAGTTGAATTCTTTTATTCGTTGTTTTAAAAATGTCACCGCCTTCAGAAGATATTTAGTAGGCTTACATATAAATTAATATAATTTAGACTTATAGACTAGTACTAATAGTATGTAACAAAACCTTTAATTTTGAATTTCAAGCTTAGTTTTTAAATCCTAAATATGTTAACCAAGATTATAATAATTATTTATTTTAATGTGTGATCTTAAATGTATTATACAGACTTATATAAAAAGAAGAGAAGGTGAAAATCCACAGTAATAAATGACACCCCCCTAATGCATCTGGCCAAGTTAAGAAATTGGATCTACCCGTCACCGTCATGCCTGGATAACGATCAACTTAACTTTAACTTAATTTTCACTTAAGTTTAACGTAAAGGTTTTCCTCGTGTTTTTAAATGGAAGCCATCACGCTGTTGTTAATTTGACGTTCACTTATAGTAAGAGTTGTCTTGGGAGATCTTTCACCTTACGTGAACTATAAGTGAACAGCATAACGTGATCTATCCAATCACGTTAACACTGATATTTACTACATCTTATGTTTCTCAAGTAGCGTCACTTCACTTATTTATAGTGTACGCAAGCTAGATTTTGCTTTTACATCATGATTGACGACGAGTATATCATAACACTAAAATAGGAAACGTAGAAAGTGCAGAAAAATTTAAATTCGATACAATTAGTTTGAATGATAAATATTTTATTGCAATGTAATTGAATATATCAAAAGTAAACAATACATATAGTCACGGATAACACTGTTAACAAATAGTAGGGCGGCCTGGTGATTTAGGGGTAAGATGTTGGACTTCTGTGCTGGGTGCCCGGGGTTCAATCCTCGGTCCCGGCACAGATTTATCTGATTACCAAACCTAGCCTTCATCTCTGACAAGACGTGTATTAATCACAACTTGTGAATGTGTAGAATGCCACGTCTTCACCGTGGTTCAGATCCCACGTTAAACTGTAGGTCCTCCATTTCATCTCACAATACCCCTACCATTACACATTAGCGTAAGTGCGTATAACCCGAACTTGTAGTAAGACGCGGTGCTAATAATAATAATAATAATAATAATAATAATAATGACTAATAGTGCATATCACAGATCAACATTTATGCTCTCAAATGCTTATGTTTGGCTCAAGCTGTTACTTTAAGTTACGTGCATCGTGATAACCCACTGGTTTCTTTACGATAAGTTAGTGACTTATAAGTGAACGCTACGTTAAGTTAAAGTTAAGTTGATCGTGATTCCGTCATCAATCTATAGTCAATTACGAGTATCATGTAACCAAAAAGAGGGGGGATGACCAGCGGGCTTTAACACCTCTCTCCCCCTTCAATATAAATTAATACTACACATAACTAAGATTAAAATGCATATTATCAAGACAAAAAATAAGGATGTGTTATTAATGATTTGTCTGTGTTTATAATATTATTTATAAATCACTGTAAGCTTTGCTTTGGTAAGAACACAGTAAAGACAGCATGTCACAAAAGTTAATAAGACTGTACCGGCTTCAGTGGCCACATGGTCTAAGGCAGTGGTTCCCTCGGGGGCGGTGGGATTGCACAGGAGGGGCGCTAAGAAGCAAAAGGGTGGTAGAGGGGTACTCAAACTGGTGTTTTCCGAGTGTGTTGTTTATTTATATTTGACTGACCAGTAAAATGCCTTCCTTGCTTCAAGTTTCTTCCTCCCTTTCCAAGGTCATGTTGCCCATATATCCTCCATTCTCTAGGCCACGCCATGTGTTCTCACCCCCTCCCCGAAACTACGTCACACGTTATCCCTCCCTTCTTGAAGCCACGTCACCAGAGCTATTCAGATCAGTATAAAACATTTTGAGAAAATGTCGTGCTGTGTTCTTATTTCATTGTTGCCTCCTCAAGATTTTACTGGCAAATCCTGAACAAAATAGTATTGAGAGTGATACTTATTTTCCTGTGTTTCAATTATTCAACACGTTGATTATGAATCGAGATTAGAAGCTACAAACGTGTTATTTTTGTTGCAACCTACTCAATATTAGAAATGTTAACGGAAGTTATTTGGGGATATAAAAGATTTAAGATTAAATTCAGTGTCAATGCCTAATCTGATTTAAGATTAAATTCAGTGTCAATGCCTAATCTAGAGCTCAAATTTTTATTTAATATTAACTTACAAAATGTGTACATAAATAACTGTGTAGCAAAATCATTTTAAAAATGTATATAAAAATCTAAAATAAATGTAGCACCCAATTAATCTATTTTTCCACGTTAATAATTATTCATATATATATATATTAAAGAAACAAAATGTAATGTTATGGTTGTAAATTTCTGAAGGAAGCAACAGAAAAATACTTTTTTAAATACAGGCCTACTTTTTTTT
>CABEEJ010001095.1:38019-65817 GCA_901482245.1 Timema douglasi | reverse complement strand
TTTTAGAATAGAAATGGCAGAAGCAGAAAAATCAAAGAAGAAATGTAGACAATATAGTTTGGAATATATTAAGTATGGATTAATACCTGCATCAACAAACCAACAGCTGCCAATATGCCTGTTATGTGAAAAGATATTTTCTAATGAGGCCATGAAGCCTTACAGACTCATTGAACATTTAAAGAAGGCACATCCTGACAAGGCAGATAAGAACTTAACTTTTTTTTCAATCACTTCGTGAAAAGTTTTAAAAGTGGCCAGTATTGTTAAACATGATTCGCAATAGTTCACAACAACAAACTGATGGTTTTCGTGCATCATACAACATTTCCTTGTTGATTGCTAAGTCTGGAAAGTCCCACACAATTGGCGGAGAACTCATCCTTCCAGCGGTTAGTGAGGTTCTGAATACTGTTTTGCACAAGTCACCACATGATATAAGTAAGATGATTCCTCTCAGCAACAATTCAGTGCAAAGACGCATAGACGAAATGGCTGATAACGTGGAAAATCTACTGTGCAACACACTAAGGAAAACAGAAGTTGCATCACAGCTGGACGAGTCAACTTTACCAGGCAAAGAATCTTTACTTCTCACTTATGTGCCTTTTATAAAAAACGAGCGTTTGGCTCAAGAGTTGTTATTTTCAAGGCAACTAAAAACCGATACTAAAGGAGAGTCAATATTTCATGTTGTTGAAGATTTTTTCAAAGAAAAGGAAATTCCACTTACTAACATACTTGCTTGTACAACTGATGGAGCACCATCAATGACTGGTCGCTACCGTGGGTGTGTCGCTTACTTGAAAAATCCAGTGCCAAATATATTTTCCATTCACTGTCTCATTCATCACCAACATCTGGTTGCAAGAAATCTCAGTGGACGCCTACACAATTCATTACACACTGCACATGCTTTCAATGATCGACTATTCCGGGAGCTCTGTGCTGAGAATGATGAAGACTTTGAACGTGTGTTGCTTCTCAAAGAAGTTCGTTGTCTATCTAAAGGAAACTGTTTGAGACTCTTTTACAACCTTTTTGACACTGTTGTGGAATATTTTGAAGACATGAATGCTTTGCTCAGTAATGAACTCAAAGAAATTAAACGTGGCATTGCTTATTTGTCTGAGCTATTTGAAAGTTCAATTAAATTAATTTGCAGTTGCAAGGCAATGACACCAATCTTATTAAATCCAAATCTGTCGTATCTACTTTTATTGCAAAATTAACTATACTGAAGCGCATAATAGGCCATCGCGAGCTATACCAATTTCCAAGCTTGTCTGAGCTAGAAAAGAAAGTCGGGATACAAGATGACGATCTACAAGTTTTTGTGATCATTTTAATATGCTGCATGAATATATGTCTGATCGATTCAAAGATATTGTTATGATGGAAATTCCAGACTGGGTATTAAGTATTTTTTCAGATAATGAAGAAGTTGGAACATTTGAGGAAGAACTAATTGCGCAACAAAATGACATTGAGTTGAAGCCAAAGTTTAAGAAATCGTACCAGGAGCTTTAGTCACAGAAGTAAATTCCTGATCGCTATCCTGCATTATGGAAAGTGTTTAAGAGGCTCCTAATTGCATTTCCAACATCGTATTTGGTGGAACGTGGTTTTAGTGTGGTCAGACTATTTCTCTCCAAGCAAAGAAATCGACTCCAGATTACTAAGCCTGGTGATTTAAGACTCATGTTAAGTGACATTAAGTCAGACATTGGGAAACTAGTATAATTTCATCAAGCTCATCCATCACATTAAGAATTTACAGAATAGTGATGAACTCTACCTAGTTACTAAATGTGGTATTTAATAATATGTAGTACTTAATAACTTTGAAAAGATTATCACTGGATCGAGCTCATCAATCATGTTTAGTTAAATAAACTTAGAAAAATATTTTAATTTTGAAAAAATATTAAATCACTAATTGTTCAATCCTTGAATGTTATTGCTCTTTTATTCATAGTGGATCGTTGAAAACCACTATTATAAATATTGATTTTTTTTTAGAGTAAAGGATAGGAGTCACTGGGCATGAGTTTTTGGAACCAAGGGGGCTGTGACTCAAAAAAGTTTGAAAACCACTGGTCCAAGGCGTCACTCTCGTGTAGACTAGATTGCCGATGACAAGGAGATTATTGTTCGAATCCTGGTTAGGTGTACTGAAGGTGTATTTTATCAAATATTTTTCCACTCTCCCTCCACGCAAATATGATTACACCTCCTCTAAATTCAACCTTCCTCGTCCATAGCTCATCAGACTATCTACAGAACGACTACAAAACACATGTGTTCGATACAAATTTAACTTAAATCGTCATGACCACATTTCTAAATATTTTAATAAACTGGGTTGGTTAAGAATAAATGAAAGGCGAAGGCTACACTTATTAGTATTGCTTCACAAAATCTTATCATCATCTCAGCCTCAATACCTCTCCTCGCGGTTCCTATTTCTGAAGGATAAACACACCCGTGCTACTAGATCAGAATCCATTCCACAGATGGATATTACAATACATAGATCTCAAACATATGCTCGTTCTTTTACTGTCCTGGCATCACAGGCTTGGAACAAACTAGATAACTAGACTCGTCACCTGACATCTAAAATTCTCTTTAAGCGTGCGGTTACGCAATTTATATTGTCTAATAAGCTAAACTGAGTAATTGAAACCAATTGAGCTTTAAATGAACGTATGGATGAGAGTGCGAATGTGTTCTACTTATTTGAATATTCCTTTATTAAAGTTTGTTTTTCAATCATTGTAATAGTGTATATTGTGCTGGGTAAGTGGAAGAAAAGAATAACGCCTTAACTTCACCGGCTAAATAAAGACCATTATTATTATTATTATTATTATTATAGCTTGAACAGATAGTAAGACGCGGTGCTAAATAAAATAAGAGTTTATTTATACATTTTCATAGGACAAGTCATATAACTAGCAAATGTCACTTTTGATAGATATTATCGATACCGATGAAATAAAAATAATATCGTATAAAAACTTTATCAATGTTAGCCACAAAAAATTAAGTTTGTATTTTTCTAAACTGCCACGTTCTTACTGTGCATGCAATGAGCGTATGAGCTTTATGTCTTCTTTCCTACAACTCTCATCACTCACCCTGATAATTTAACGATACGTAGCTAACCACGTCACTAAAGACATGATTGAGTGCTTTGTATCCTGTTTCCCTTCCTCTCCCCGAACACCCGTAAGCCTTCACTCCGTGAAACTGAGTACTAGACATTGAGCTTCTGTGTGAGTCTAGCACTTGAAACCATGTGGCTAGCAGTGCGTCATGGGTTAACATACAGCGTGTGAATTACTGCGACACTCATGCAGATTCTGCTTTCTATTTTCAGTACACGTGTGAATCAAGCTTTAGTTAACTCTGAAAGTCTCGTTTTTTGGACGATTGGACGGTTAACAAAAATTAATACCCGCCGGGTTTTTTGCAAGATCTTAGTTGCAGCCTTGTAGTATAACTATGGTATAGTAAAATTATAATAATTAAAACAAGTGCTAGTTATAAGGTTGGCTTAGCTTCACGCTCGTATGGTTTAGTTTGTCGGTGAGTGGGAGCTCAAGAGTTTAATTCCGCCCGGGTGAATTTTCACAAACAGTTTTGCCCTCTCCCTCCGCGTAAATAAAGGTACATTTTATATAAATTCTACTTACACCAATGGAGTAATTAAATGCGCACTGCCAGGTCGGGAACTAAGAAGCTGTTAAAATATACTTTAAAAACTAGGATTGGAGCTCCTGTAGGTTATCTATGTGGTGGCGATGGTGTCGGAAACTTAAATTTAGGGTGAAACCCTGCAAAGGGGTTTAAAATAGGTAAGAAACCTTGAAATAATTTAAGCTACTTTTTATTGAGAGAAAACATAAAAATTATATTTTTAATAATTAAATTGAAAATCAATCAACCAAGTTTGTGCTTTATGTTAGATTAAAATCGTATATTTTCGCTTACGTACACTACAGATATAAATAGAATAATTACTCTCATAAAAGTCAGCAGTAAAAGCATAATGTATCAAATGAAAGGTGGGCCGGGCGGACAAACAAGGGGCTTATTTTTTGGCCCGGGTAATGACTCGCGTTGGCATGGCAACGGACGGATGTATCGGCTCGTTCGGGTGGCGACAGTCTTGCTCGAAGATCAAGGGAGCTCTGTTTAGGGAGCGAGTGCATCATGTTTTATAAATGAACGACTGGCTTTCAAAAACAGTTGAACTGAACTGATTGTCTTGGGCGGGAAGTACTGGTTTATTATGCTCGCCGTCTTAGTTTTGTATGTATGACTACTGAAATATGTAAACACCATTTATTTCTTTTTAGTTTGAAGACAAAAACACTCCAAGCTCCCATCTGATATAAATTGAGATAATTTAGTAAAAAGTAATTCAATTTCATTTAAATATGAAGATACTATTGATGGATAGGGATTGACCAGATGTATTTTTTTTACTAAATTTGTGTGCACCGTGTCTTATTTCTGCCTGCGGGCCATCAGAATTTAACTATACTAATGGGATAGAGATTAAAAAAAGAGAAAATTGAGAGGAAATGAACCTGTACTTGCTTTGGGGGAGATAGAGAGACCGTTTGGGAAAATTTGCCTAAATTACAACCCGACCTCAAAGTCACCATTAATCCAGAGCAGGTTAAGTTGACACCTTAGCATGCGTGCCCTCCGATGCAAGTTTTACTAGATTAAATGTTGCTGTCTCTTTCAATTGTCAACTATTGACACGCTTAGGTTATCTTGGATTTTATAAGGGCGTGGCCTGATTCCAGCCGACATCAAAAGTGTTTTTAACACACTGAGGTTTTCCATTCTCTGTCAAGATGAATGCAGTCAACTAAAAGACAGCTTACGACATATTTTCTCTTTGGTTCTATAGCTTAATTAACTATAGCCAATATTGTTAGAGTTGTCTCATGATGACCTTGGCCTTTTCTGACAACTGAAAAGTGACTAAAAACACGGTTTAGTAATCATGTACGTCACAAAAGTATGCTGTCAATTTGGCAAGTGAGGTCAATTAACACCATTTATAAAGTTTGCACAATATATTTTCTAGGTTAATGAATATGAAACTAAATTCAACAACTTTTTAAAGGTCTTGAAGGTCAAAGTTACCAGAAATATACCATTCTACAGCTCATTACCAAAATAAAAAGCACCTTGGCAAAAACCGCAAGCAAGCTATAGCGACCGAGCGTCCACCACCATTAACGATGATACTCCCAACATTTGTGGGTATAGGTTGTCATGTAGTCAGCACAAGGAGCCCTCCAGCTGTTAATCTCAGTTTTCTAAACAAGAGCTGCTACTTCTTTATTCAAGTAACTCCTCGTTTGAGGATCCACTGCACCACAGATATATTTTGAAAGCACCAGGGATCGAACCCAGGACCTCTGGATCTGTAAGTAGGAACTCCAACCACAGAGGTGGTCTAATTTATTAAAATTAAATTCAGTATTGCTGTATTATTTTGTGTGAAGTATTCAGTTTCTTTACAGTGCAACACTTGTTACTACCTATTTGAACAACCTACCATTACTTCAGCTAATCTAAATACACAACATGGAAACTTGATTAATTTAAATTAAGCACCATCATTATCATGAAGAAAATTATGGGAAAACAACAACAAAAATCTCAATTTCCAACTTCTAAGGTCAGAGCTGAACTAGAGCTTTGATTGTGCCATGTAAAAGTCATTCTCATCGTTTTCTGTCGCATGTTAATAAATCAAATCCTATAATATTGCCTGGTAAAAAAAACTTGACAAAATTTAACTCAAATTTACTTCATGAATTAAATTTTTGAGCAATATCTGAGTAGTAGTAACATATTAATCCTGATATTAAGTTTATTTCTTCATTGTTTATTGCCAAGTCTTTTTTTATTAAATTTCGCGGTTTATTGTGAAGCAAGAGAGGTTATTAGCGACTAGTACTCGGAAAGTCAAGATAACATTTCCTATCTTAATTTATTTCACTTAAATTTAGTGAGTTTTTTCGAGCTAAAAGAGTGATACAAAAATTTTACTCTTTAAATAGTTTATAATAATATTCTTATGTTGCAAATATTAATTTTTATGTTGGAATAGTTTTTTCTCTTTGGTCATTATTAGTAAATTGTACAGAGAGAAGGTCATGAAGGCATCAATGAATCTTCCTGAAATTTTGTAGATAAAAAATAATATTGAACCCTGAGTAAATCGAATATAATAAACCCTAACCCCAGAGGACCCGCAGAAAAATGGCACCACCATGTATTGTTTATCTTGGAGAAAGTCGGGGTTAGCAACCCTTTTTGGAGTATTGAATGAATTTCTGCACAATTTTTTTTACTCTTCCTTCACGCAAATAAAGGCGCATTTCCTCTCAAAATTAAATTCTATCTTCCTCAATACCCTCATAAATGTAAAGATAAAAGTATCCAGGGTGGGAACAATGGAGTTTATAAGAATTTTGGTATTTATTTTTCAATACAAATCCTCCTTATATCCTTGTTTTTTTAGCTTAAATAGTCTACGTTTCTAACTTCTTCTTTTTTTTGCAGATTTGTTTTTGCTACATTTTAATGCAAGTTATTGTTATCCACATACATTAATTACGCTGGTTTAATAGGGAAGAATAAGGTAGACTTTTAGATAAAAATCTACCCAAATTTGCGTGGAAGAAGCATGAGAAAATACTTAGAAAAAACCCTCATCAACATCGGGATTCGAACACCAATATTCCTGTCAACAGCAATCAAATCTAATACTGGAGTGGAGTGTTAGACCCAGTGACCACCGATGCTGTTTATAGAGATTTATGTGTACTAATACATATTTGATAATATAGTATGATTTTGTTAGGAAGAACAGTAAAAGTTAGTTACTAAAGTTACTAAAACAATTTTAATACATCCATACATCAAGTCATGCAAACTGTATCTGTCACTTTTAATAAATACTGTCAATACCCATAAAATAACACAAAATAATTTACTAAAATGTTAATATTGTTGGCCACAAAGAAATAGTTTTGAATTTTCTCTACTGTTCTTCCAACCAAAATCAGGGTTTAGCTATGTCGTGTATGTGGAGTAAAGCAGGACATTATGTTGTGATAACAGATTGTATGCATATAACCCAAATGGGTACTAAAACATGTCGAAAACAAATAACAGATTGTACAAGAGAACTTTCACTTATGTTTTACTGAGTTGTGACTGTTGAATTGTGTTTCAGTGCTGACGGTAACTACGAGGTACGCTACAAGTCCAACGTGCTCATCTACCCTAATGGCGAAGTCCTCTGGGTTCCTCCTGCCATCTATCAGGTAGGCAACTGGTCAAAATATCGTGGCTAGATGGTCCGAGTTATCGACTATAAGCCCTAGGCGGCCTTTGTTTTGATTCCGGGTTTTCATGCCTGATATGTTTGTTTTTTCACGGGCTCTTCATGGGTTACACTTTATAAATATCTAATAGGCATTTTTATATATTATATTAATGACTGCAATAAATGTTTGTAAGCTAAGCATACATTTATTCATTCCGTAAGAACGTTCAAATTCACACTCGAGGTACGTTTTTTAAATTAAAATTAATATAAAAAATTATGTTTTCATTTTTAAGTCCAGTCAGATTGGAAATGAATGTATCTCTCTAATGCGCATGCACTTACACTTAAACATTTAATAAAACAGAAAGATGGAGTTCTCCTTGAAAGAGATACATATTTTTATTATTGCTACTAGTTTTACTAATATCAGCCATGGTTGTAGGAAATTCATGTAGCAGAAGGAACACAGTCATTATCAAATACGAATAAGACCTCGTATTGATGGTTTGAATCAAAAGACATCGAAGAGTCGATTATCTTGATATAAGTCGACTGTGTCAAACATAATATGATTATATCATAAAAGCGAACTGCTTTAAATACCAACGTAATCAAGGGGGCACTAGACAGCATTTTGTTAATTTGGTGTGTAGTTGATATCACATAGACAAATACGTTCTTAGAAAACCTCACCCTCCATATGATCTGAAGTTGGTCTGGGGAGAAGGTATATTGAGGGTACTCACCCTCATCCTTTCCTCAATCTTTAAGTTATTATTAATTGTTTATTTTTGTATTACTCCTAAATACCTACACTATTTGGAGTCCTATAAAATGTATAACACCTACAGACCTAATTATGTTTATGATAACTTTAAATTCCTTCAAGAGGTATTTAATGTTAAAATAAAATAATCTGCATCTGTTGGGGGGGAACAGGGATTCAACACGAGTCACAAAAAATAGGAACCCCACCAATTGAATTGTTGTGGGGTAAAACCCTTAAGTTTAACTTTCTCTTTATTTCGTATATACATATATATGTGTGTGTAAGTAGTGAGTGAGTGAGTGAGTGTGTGTGTGTGTGTGTGTGTGTGTGTGTGTGTGTGTGTGTGTGTGTGTTGTTTTACTTTTAAGTAGCACAATTTCAAACCCTTTTGATTGGTCAATTTTCCTTATTCACCTTAATCACTGACAAACCAAATCAGACGAGGTTGACGCCTTAACCCACTTAACCAACGATGCGGGTACTGTTGTAAATTAAGTATGCTTTGAATTAATCAGAAACCAATATTTGTAATACTTTTTGAGATGACTTATATTAAGTTAATTCACCAGAACCGATTTAAAGCCTTGTAGAAAAATTAGTTAGTGACCTTCCATTCCCCATATTTCGCATACACACACTATAAGAAGAATCAGTAGGGGGGGGGGGGACAAAACATTTTCAATTTAATAAAACTAGACATGTAAATTGTCTTACCATTTGTCAATGAAGCCTTTTTTACCACTTGGGATAGTAATTTCAAGGTTGTTCGAGGTATTCAAAATAGATTTTTTTATTTAGTCAAACAATATAGAATAAAACAAGTTGGTATAATGAGCCCGATATTTATTGACACTTGTCCCAAAGCTCTACAAATTACCAGATCTACTTTCGTGCGCCCGTACGTTAAGGATTGTGTTTTTCAAACATTATTTATGAAAGATAGTGTCGGTTTTGAGAACTCTAGACATTGTAATCATCTTTGTGACATTTTATCAATGATGGTTTCTCTTTACTTAAGTTTATATCTTCTAAAAGTGTAAATATAGTACTATCTTAGTATAACTACATTGCAAGAGAACGGGCAATGTTCACCCCGAAAAAATCAGTAGGAAACTTTGATGTGACTGTGCCTTTAGGGAACAACTCTTAAGAGTGGAATTCGTACTCGGGCAGATTTATAGGCAGTGAAGGAAGCAAAAGGAGGAAAATAAAGAGTGCGAGGGGTGGGGAGCGTTTGAAGGGGAGGGTATGTGTAGAAGTGCCCCAGTAAGACGATCAAACATCTCGGGATGGGGTGTGGCTCAGTCCCTTGGATTGAGTGTAAGAGGAGAAGGAGAGAGAGAGAGAGAGAGAGAACGTGAGCTTCTTGGCACCGCTTTGCTCTCCCCACGAGATAGAAATGCCAAACTCCCCATCTTATTGATTCCCTGCAGTGAAGAGATAGGAAACTAGCACATATTCCTCCTTCTCTCTCTTCCTCTTCTTAGACACATTCTTTAGCTATGTTGTTCATGTACTTACTATCTCTCTTGTGTTAGCTTTCTCCCGATATTTTGTTACTGCCCCATCTACTTTTCTCTAACCCAAATTGTAGCCTTCTTCATTTCTCTATTCGTTCTTATGTTTGTTTCCTCTTCCAAACTTGTTGTCTACTCTCGTATTATCAATATTATGTATCTTCATTTTCTCACTTCATGTGTACAAATTGTACAATTTTTTCTTCTTCTCTTGGATGTAATTCATTTCCGTTGTACACATTTCTCTGAATCTTCCCTATTTCTTGTCTTCCCCTCTTCTAGCTAGCTACTTTATTCACAAACTTATTGTAACTAGTTTTCCGGATTTCATCGTATTTTCTATCTTCCTCCTGTTTACTTCGTAACTATATACATATGTGCTAGGTTTGTTGCTTTCTCTTTATTACACTTCCATCTTCTTGTTATACTCTCTTTGACTTCTGTAAAACATCAAGGACGGGATTTTAGTTTTATGTTGGAAGAAAAAAAGCCTAGACGGTTTCATCTAAGTAAAAAGTTTTCGGAAGAACGTGTTTTCTGCCAGATTAAGTCCCTTAGACGACAACCCATACAACATTTAGGTATAAGAGATGTAGGACACTTTTATCAGAAAAATAACTATAAACAAACTGCCTTTTATTTTTACCTTTTTGTACCAAAGGAATCAGAAAGCTGTAACAAAACTCAAATATGAACTTATCTTGGTATATAAATCCGTGGCCAAATAAAGTATACAGACTTAATACTAGTATTGCTAACACTTATAAAAGTATCTAGTGCGTGTCTACATGAAAAGTAAGCTTTACTTCAGTCCTTTCAAATTTGTTATAAAGGCTTTTCTTCCTCTTTTATATTATTCCTTGAATTTTTTTTAGTAGAGCAAATGTATTGTTGCTGCCTCTGTGTATTATTTATTTTACCATGCAATGACTTTGAATGCTACCGAAAAATGATATATTTAGCCCTACGATTGGGTTCTTAAATAAGTTACTTATGGTATAGTACGTATTTAATTTTACTCCTAGGAAAGCCCGAATATGTATATGTTCTCCAAACTTTAAACAAAATTGTAATAAATTTTATAATTATTTATGTACTAGCTTAGTAGGCTGGGAACTAATTCACTGTCACTTGTTTAAAATAGTATTATTTTATTTATTATTGGTACATCCCGAACAAGGGTTATTAACTACTATCAATCCAGCACGGCGCTGCCCGTGAACTACTGTGATATAAAAATTATATAAGCGCCCCGACCCCCCCNCCCGCCCCCCCCCCCCCTCCATAATGGTGGTCGATTTGCCATGAGAGTTTAATTATCAGATTAACAATATTTTCTTCAAAAATTTGTTAAAAATAGTCTAATTAAAAAGCTAATTAAAAATTTAAAAATCCTGCCTTGAGGTGCATCCGGACTCCCTTCCGTCCACTTATGTTAAAAATTTCAGATCTCTATGAGCCGTAGATTTGGCTGGGCATCACAAACAAACACACATATAAAAACACTTTCTTTTTTGATTATTATAAGATTTAATCTTATAATAAATGCAATTGCATTATCTTGGAAAGAGAAAACAGAAAAAGATAGTTAAATTCACATGTGGAAGACAGCCATCTAAGGGCGACTGGCCGTGATTTGATTTTCACATTCCATCCGGCGATGACCAAAATAAATATTATTATTATTATTAGCACCACGTCTTACTACCCGTTCGGGTTGTACGCACTTACACTAATGTGTAATGGTAGGGTGATTGTGAGATGAAATGAAGGACCTACAGTTTAACGTGGAATCCGAACCACGGTGGAGGCCTGGCATTCCTCACATTCACAAGATCTCTTGTCAGAGGTTAAGGAAGGGTTTGGTAATCAGATAAATCTGTGCCGGGACCGAGGATTGAACCCCGGCCGCCAGAACAGAAGTCTGACACCTTACCCCTAGACCACCAGGTCACCCAAAATAAATATTATTTAAACACCTTGGACTGTTCAGCCACCATTTCAGGCTTAGTGATGTTAAATGAGCAGATATCGCATTGCCTCGAATAAACCTCGGTATACATTTAGTGTAAATCTATGCTATTTAATGAAGGATGATTAATATTATCATTATCATTATTAACATCATTATCATCTTATTATTATCTTATCATCATTATAATTATTATTAGCCCGTTCGGACTACACGCACTATCGCTAGTGTAAGGTAGGGCGATTGTGAGATAAATGGAGGATTTACAGTTTCACATAGGATCCGAACCACGGTGGAGGCCTAGCATTCCACACATTCACAAGTTGTGGTTAATACACGTCTTGTCAGATGTGAAGGAAGGATTTGGCAATCAGATAAATATGTGCCGGTACCGAGTATTGAACCCCGGACCCGCAGCACAGAGGTCCGACACCTTACCCCTAGACCACCAGGTCGCCTGAAGGAAGATTAGATGGCCAGGCTAGGGTAACTGCATTGATTCTATTCCGTTGGGAAGCTAGGAGACATTTAACTTTAGTGCAATCAGTTAGGATTGAACAACGACCCCTCCACCTTACAGGTAAGAGTCAAGAACACTAACCGTGCTTTAAAACCTTGAGATTTAAAAGTTCTACTGTAAAGAATCCTTTTTTAAAAACCTAACAAAACTGTATTTTTATAAAGCCATGTTAAAATTTACATTTTCAAACTTGATAAATCATGCCCAAAAAAAAAATATATGCTAATGTTTGCATCCTCAAATTCATGCGAACAAGTGTTTTCAACCATAAAACTTAGGAAAAAATCGTCTTCTAAGCTAACTTACTGATGGGCATCTGTCTTCTTTCTATAAAATCATCTCACCGTTTCTTATCTCACACCCCATCATATAAATCTTTTGAACAAACTTAAAAACATACCAGGCCACTAAGATATTTATGGATTTTTATATTATCAATGTACTTAAATTTATTCATGTCAGTATACTATGTGTGTTTGTCGTATATTTTAATGAATTTTGAAGAAAAATTAATGAATAAAAGTATTTAGCCCACCAATGTTTTTATTCTTTTTATTTGGCTCTCCTGTAAGTAGGTTTGCACATCCCTGCCTTAACCGACTATGATGTGGCTCGTCACTAGTCTCGTGGATTCAAGTGACCCTCGGTAACTTTTAATTTGGAAATCCCTGCCGAGTCGCTTCCGGGTGAAAAATCGCCTAATTTAACTTTCTTACTTTTCCAAGTCACAAAGTTTGTAGTAAATCCACGTTGCTTGAGAAACTACCGCTATATACCTTTTTCTACAGACCCCTACGACTTTTTTATGTCATCTGAAACTCTGTCTCAATAGCGTCCGTTCATTAACCGACTGACTTCAATTATAAATTGTGGCTTCGCTATTGAATATTTGTAAGCTTTTATTTTAAAATGTGTAAAATTAAAATCAGCTGTGTGTAACTCTGGAAACAAATTATGAAAGGAATCGTTCGCGTTTTAAATACACATATTATGTTTTTATTGATCTGGTACTATTTATTTTACAAGTATTTAAATTATAGTGGACATCTAAACATCGTCCTCTACTATTCGATGTCAAGAATGAGAAATTTTAACGGCACCTGGATTTAAATCAAAGTCTCCCGAAGTTGGATAGTATCGTTTGAAGTGCAACGTTCAAAAGTTGTTTATTGGTTAGAAGTAGAAACCACATTCAATTAGTAAAATCAATATTTTACTAAATATATATATATATATATATATTGTCGGCGCGTCTCACAGCTCGTTCGTGCTATACGCATATGACTAATTATGTTAATGCGTTAAGGATGGTGAAGGTTGAATTTAGATAAAATGTACCTGTATTTTCGTGGAGGGGAAGTGGAAAAACATATATTTTTTTAACTCAGTATACCCAACCGGGATTCCAACACTGATCTTCCTATCATCGGCAGTAATGTCTATTACGAGAGTGACGCCTTACAACATTTGACCGCCGAAGCAGGTAACGTAAAAAAAAGTACAGAACTGTGTAAAATGAGCGATAACCCACCTCAAGTTGCCGTAGCAGAATAAGATCAAAAGTCGGTTCACCATCGGGGGTTTTGTCGCCATAGCTGGTTGGTTCAAAATTGGTATCGAGAGACTATTTTAAATATCAATAATAATTTATCTTTATCTATACAGAATAATTTAATTTAAGTGTAGTTTACTTACAACAAATTATAGAAAATTTGAATGTTTTGGAAATTATCCTTGAAGATTGGATTCAAAATAAGAATCTGTAAATAGTTTTTTATGATAAATAAGAATAGACCTACTTTTTTATTTTTACAAATAACAAATAGTTTAGTGTGATTCACAAAAAGTTTATTTTTGAAAATTTTAATTTTCTTAAATATATTTGAAAATGTAGTGTAAAATTATATAATTAGATAGAGTGATTATTGTTATTAACAATATGATGTTTGTTTTTATGATTAAAACTTATTTAAGGTTACTTTACTAAAAAAAATCTATTTTTGAACATTTTTTTTCGAAGCTTTAATAGACCTATATAGAAAATATTATAAATGTATGCAATTGTGTCATTTATTTTGGCTTATATTTAAATAACCTCTATAAAGATTCCGTTCACTCGCTGAAATGCCTCTTTTAGACAATATCTATTGAATTTAGAGTATCAATTATCTTGCTGTCAATTATCCGACATTTCGTTTTATCCAACATAAGTATATAATGTGCTATTGGCGTGATCATCGCAAGGAAGAAAAGGTGGAAAACAAACTTCAATCAACAAATTTTTAAACAGTTACTTTTACTATTTGCATATTACAATATATATAAACAAAAATTACATTTAATTGATCTAAAATCCTTTTTTTACATGAATAAAATAATAGTTTTTTAATTTATACTAATCTTTATTTCATATTTATTCTGCACTTCCATTTAGTTTTGATTATTTTCGTTCCAGCCCCTCCCCTTGTTTCTGATCATCCGACCACCTGTCGGTCCCGTTTAGGTACTCTGTCACGTAGGCCTACCTACGTCTCACGTGAAATTGATCGTAGTAATCTTGTGTGATTTCAAGTAGGAAATTGACGTGTCACGACCCATTGAGTCAGCATACAAGCTACCCGGTGATGTCAATCATGTCGAGGAGGCCATAGTGTGTCCACTAAAGGGGAAACTGATACCTTGTTTGGTCAAAGGTAAAAGCCGATGAGCGGAGTAAGCACAGTCTCCCGTACTCATAGCCACGACACGTGTTCGAAACACTCGTCTTCATCCCGCAAACACTACAGCGCCCCACATCTCTCTGAGCTTCTCAAGTGTGTTCAATGATCATGACTTGTGGGTGTCTTATAGTTCACGCTCTAACATTTCGATCTCTTGGTTTGGATTATGAAAAAACACTTTACCCCTATTTGATTTTATAATGAACACATTTAACACAATTTTTTTATTATTATTTTCTTTTTTTTTTTTTTCTAACCACTCTGATAATCACGCAGACAAAGGAGTCAGTCTCATATACTATTTTTTGCCCGTGAAAGAGAAGTATGGGTTATAAATCTCGGCTGTGTACCATGGGGGTCATTTTTACAGAGTGGCCCTAATTTACAGCTAGAAGAAGTTAATAAATGTACCCCGCTTCAGTGACCGATTGGTCTAAGGCATCACTCTCGTGATATATTGGCCTAATAATGGGATATCGGGGTTCAAATCCCGGTCGGGTCCTGTTAGGGTGTTTTTTCTTAAAAGGAGAGTGGGAAAGCTTGTTCTAAAAGTTGACACTTATTAAAAGTGAGAGCATTGTTTACTGGAAGAAAACAGTTTGTAAACTCTAATATCGGGACGAACCTGCTTTTTTTAGATGTATAGAAAAACTATAGGGGCCTGTATAGCAACT
This sequence comes from Timema douglasi, assembly GCA_901482245.1. NCBI lineage: Eukaryota > Metazoa > Arthropoda > Insecta > Phasmatodea > Timematidae > Timema > Timema douglasi. The sequence goes on along the minus strand of CABEEJ010001095.1, from coordinate 50,270 downwards.
AGTAATAGAGAACTTGGAATAACATTATAAATAAGATTAGTTTTAGTCAAAATGCACTAGCAATTGCCTGGGAAGGAAGTCGGGAAATAAAGTAATATACAATAATAAACGCAAACAATTGGAATTCATTTTTATTATTCTAATATATTGTTTAAACACTTCTGTAGATGAATATTACCTAATCCATCAGCTAACGATAAAAATAAATAAATGTATTTGGTTTATAGGTTATGTTTGGTAAAGTTAATCGAATAGATTTTAAAAATGGCACTTGGACACAGGAATAAAGCCCAGGACCTTTGGCTTAGAGCATACCATGTCTAGGGTAGATTTTCACGCTTATTTAAAGTCAGAGTTTGTGATGGGTATATGAATATAACCAAGTTAGGTTTGGTTATGTAAAGTAAAGTCACGTAAAGTAAATTTAAAATAAGTAAAGTTAAAATAATTTAATAAGTAAATTAAGATAATTTTAAAATAAATTAGATCGGATAAAGTTACAATTAAGTTAGTGAAAGTTAGTTTATCTTGATAAGGTCAATTTAGATTGTGTTGGCTATGCAAGGGTCTACATTAAGTTTAAAAAAAGTGTATGTAAGCTAAAGAAATGTTATGTATATTCTGATTAAGTTTGATTGATGAATGTCTAATTTGTATATGCCTACAATATATACACTTTTGATAAATTTATAGTAAAATTGAAAAAAATTATTATTATGACCCTCTGTCAGTAGCAGGTCAATTTTTTTCGTGTGGGTTAGTGTTTTCTTTTACTTTTTACAGCTAAACAATTTAAAGAGTAATTTTATTTTATAATCTTGCTTAAGTAATACAGAGCACAGAAAGTAGATTTGTATTGGAAAATAATGTACTAAAATAAATGTGTTCATCAATTGTCGTTTAACTGCAATAAAAAGTATATTTTTCCAAAGTATGAATAACCAATGCATGTAATCTTCATAAATTAAATTCCTATTCAAACCTTTAGTGTTTACAAATGTTAAAAGTTAGCCATAGTTTAAGAATGTAAAATCAATATTGAAGCTCAATATTTTGTATTAAAGTTTTGGGCACCTTTATACTATGAATCTAGATAAAGAACATTATGTGTGATGAATTTGGTGAAATCTGTTGAACTTGATTTATATATTCTTACTATCCATTCTTCCTTATGAAGCCATTTCAATTTTGAATTTCATATTCAAACAGTTTTCTGTATCTAGTGTAGCACTTATTTTAGAAAAGTATGCCAAATGCCATACGTATAGTTTACCTAATTATTTATTCGACTTTTTTATAACCAATTTTGTATGATAACCCATCTTTTTTTTAAATCTTTAGACTTTTGAACCGTGTATTTTAGTCAACAAAACAAAAAGATATATTAGCAATTATATTTGTAAGCAAGAATACAATTTTATCAATGTTGATCAAAAACATGTTTATTTTTATTTTATTACTTACCTAGCGTACTTAGTACACATGCGTATAGCCCGAACGTATAGTAGAACGTGGTGCTAAGAAAAACTTAATCTTGGTCTTGAAATTATGATTGAAGAAAGATGAAATTATATATTAAAGTTAGCTTATTGTGTGTTTAAAGCTAGTTTGAAATATATATTTTTAACGCGGTACACACATTTGGGGTGAATTCATTAGTACCCCTCATTTTTATTTGGCATTGTTTTTAGGGCCAGTTTCATAGTCAAATTTAGTACGCCTCAAGTGCGGCGCTACACCAAGTAGATGACGACACCTACCTAAACCAGAATGGAATGGGCCGTTCTCGCATAGAAAACTGGCCCATTCCAATCGAGTCTAGGTAGGTGTCGTCTTGTATTTAGTGTAGCGCCGCACTTGAGGCGTACTAAATTTGACTATGAAACTGGCCCTTAGCTCTAATAGGTCAAACTGTTAGTCTAACAGTGGCCTCCTGACTAAAAGTAATGTAAACAATTCGTGTAGGCACTAGATAAAATCCTGTTCAGCACAGGCGGGATTTTCATTTATATTCTCATTTAAATTAAATGTCTTAGTTTTAATGTCTGCTATACAAATAGCCCGGAAATGTATAAACAAATCTTAGATCTTTAGTAAAAGTTGTCCTCAAAATTGTTCAATATAATACTAATTTAAAATCATTATTTCCTTTGATTTATATACAAAACATGATATTTTATTTGAAAGAAAACATTTTAATTTCAAGTCTAGGCATTAGAAGCCGCACAATTTCATATTTATGAACATGAGTCATATTCTTAAGACTGGGAGTTTAAAGGGGTTGAAATAATCCACCAGAGACCTCATTTCAACAACATTATGCACCAAAAAGATTTGAATATTGCAAATATCAATATAAGTTAGCTCTATAGAACCTGGTTGTTAAGATTTTCGACAAAAAACATTGATTGTTAGTATTTATTGTGACTCCTTAGTTAATTTAATTTGGAAGTAATTAGTTTATAATATAATATTGTGTTTAAAAAAAGGGCTTGATAAATACTTCAAATAAAACCTAAAATAAATATATTATTGCTCTGACCTAAATTGATGATTCAAATTCCTACATTAATCAACCCAATTAATTAAGAATTTTATCCGAAACAATGGTCCCACTGTCTAAACGTTAAGTTAGTTAAATTGGTTTGTTATTGTTGGGAAGTTTGGAGTTAAAATCCCGAATGAATGTACTGACGATTCTTTTTCATAAATTTTATTACATGTGAATGCAGGTATAATTCCCATAGATTATACCTTCCTCATCCCTACCCCATGAGTGTCGAAAGAGTAGTAAGACACAGTGAAAATAAATTAATCTTTTCGATGTTCCAGAGCTCGTGTACGATCGACGTGACGTACTTTCCGTTCGACCAGCAGACGTGCATCATGAAGTTCGGCTCGTGGACGTTCAACGGTGACCAAGTGTCCTTAGCGCTGTACAATAACAAAAACTTTGTGGACCTGTCGGATTATTGGAAGTCCGGGACGTGGGATATCATCGAGGTGCCGGCCTACCTCAACATATACGAGGGGAATCACCCAACAGAGACAGACATCACATTTTACATCATCATCCGGCGGAAAACACTATTCTACACCGTCAACTTGATCCTTCCTACCGTGCTCATCTCCTTCCTTTGCGTGCTGGTGTTCTACCTGCCAGCGGAGGCGGGTGAGAAGGTGACTTTGGGGATCAGTATTCTCCTGTCCTTGGTCGTGTTCCTCCTCCTCGTCTCCAAGATCCTCCCCCCAACGTCCCTGGTGCTGCCACTCATCGCCAAGTACCTGTTGTTCACATTCATCATGAATACCGTCAGTATCCTCGTCACCGTCATCATCATCAACTGGAACTTCAGGGGGCCACGCACCCATCGCATGCCACCCTGGATCCGTGTCGTCTTCCTCTACTACCTTCCCATGTTCCTGTTGATGCGGCGTCCCAAGAAGACGCGGTTGCGCTGGATGATGGAGACTCCGGAGATGAGCGCTCCACCTCACCCCTCGTACGGGTCCCCCGCCGAACTACCCAAGCATCTGGCAGCGTCCACGCCCCGCGCCAAGATGGAGGTGATGGAGTTGTCGGATCTCCACCATCCCAACTGCAAGATAAACCGAAAGTCGAGTGCGGAGCTCGGTGGCGTGGCGGCGGGGGGCGCCAGTGGTGGCATCGGAAGCGGCCGGCGGGAGAGTGAGAGCTCCGACTCACTGCTCCTTTCTCCAGAGGCGTCCAAAGCCACGGAGGCGGTCGAGTTTATCGCCGAGCACCTCCGTAACGAGGATCAGTACATCCAGGTGAGTGTGAACTGGGTCTTGTACTACACAATAATCCTGTCATGGGATACAAAATATTAGAATGCTAACATCATATATACAAATTCAATATTGGCCTCTTGAGAGAATTTGAATTATAAATTTTTATGATGAAACATTAACATAATTATTATATAAAATCTCTAGTATGCATTTAATTCGACAATGTAGCAGTGTAGCTTATACAATCAAGGCAATATGTTTTAATTTAATATTTAAAAAAGTATATAAATACTTATTTGGTACTACATCGTTAGAAAGACAAAAACCGTTCAAAGACAAGTGTTTTTATTGGACAATAACTTATATGAATTTTTTAAATAATTTACTCTCATTTTCAGAAAAGCAAAGAAAGCTAAAGTAATGAGAGCAAATTAAATTAATCATAGCTATATTTATTATTTTGAATTAATTTAATTTAGACCGTTTTCTCGCCTTAAAACATTAGTTTAAATTAGACAACTAAACGTAAACTTGGAAATTCTCCCGTCCTCTGCCAGTTTTGTATATTTTAGATACATAAGTATCGAACAAACACTTTAAAATATTAATAATTCTGTTTTAGTAATTTGTACTTAATACAAAATTTAAAATTTAATTTATTGTTCGAGCAGTTTAAGGTAGTCGATTCCCATTGTCATTAGTCACCGTGTAACGGATAGATTTGGGTCCAGATCTCTGCCTCGGGAGGTTGGGTGAAGGTTTCCGAATGTAGTTTGTCAATATTTTTCTTGCTTGCTCTATTCGCACTATTAAGGGTGCATTTACAAGTATCGTCCTCCTCCCAAGCTCTGAGATTAAGTTGTTAACAACCCTTTTGGTGAACCTAGCTAAATAGCTCACAAACAATTCTACTTTCATATTTGTTGGAGTCATGATTGATTAGTTGGAAATCAGGAAAAGGTTCCTTAAGGCATATGCTTGGAGCGTTGCGCTTTATGGATGTGAAACGTAACTAAAATAAATACGTTTAGAAAAAAATTAAATATGGTGCTACATAAGACTGTTGCAAATATCATGGATGGAGATAGTATCAAAAACAAAAGTGATAAGAAAAGCACATGTAGAAAGGAAAGTTTGGAAAGGTATACTTGCGCGCAACCTTAACAAGTAGTAAGACGCGGTGGGGGGGGGGGGGGGAGGGGGGGGTCTACAGTTAAAAGTGGAGAGCTGCAGCAAACCAATCGCAAGATTTATGATGATTATAATGATGATGGACACTTATTGTAGGCATAATATAAAACAATAATTATAACGTCTTACATTACTTATGTCATAAAAATATTGGTAAATTTCATAGTCGTGTCCTCACTCCACACAATTTTAAATCTCTAAATAGTAATTTATTTTTTAAATACATTCAATATTTCCTATGATAAAATAGTTTTACTTTGAGGAGTACCAGGCCTGTGGGAAAAGGTTATTTACACACTTTAGTGCCCAAATGGTTTAATGCGTCACTCTCATATTAGACTCGCGTGATGATGGCGGGGAGATCGGGGTTAGAATCCTGGTAGGGTATACTGAGGGTGGTTTTACCTGAATGGTTTCTCACTTTCCTTCCACGCACATGCGAGTATATTACCTCTAAAATGCTTCCATCATCACTACTCCATTAGAGTAATTATCTAATTATCATATAATATGCGTATAGACTGAAAAAATAGTAAGACGCGGTGCTAAAAAATAATAGGTTCTTCTAAGTTGTGATCAAGATATTTGAAGTGTTATTGCTTATAGGTAGAGACATCGAAATTTCGCGAGACATGTTTTTATGAATTTTTACCCAGCACGTTAAAATTACTATCAAAACATATTTAAATAGAGTTGTAGCATTTTTGAAATAATAATACAATTGAGAAATTGACCCTTTTGCCTCTTAAATACGAATTATGGTCAATTTTGTTGTTTTAATTGTGAATTAACACTACAACACTTTGTCATTGTTTATCTTTATCCTGAAATTGTCTGAAAATAAAGAGTACCAACTGTGCTTGTACAGAAAAAAAAATGTTAATCATAAACCAAAGATTATTAGTAAGAGAAGTGTTTGAGCTGGCAACTTTTTTATCTCCAAAGACAAATATTTAAAGAAGAAGACGCCAAAGTTAAGCTGGATTGATATCATTTTTTCTCATGTCTTTGGTCTTACATCTTACATTACTATCAATTAACGTTATTTTTGAGAGTGATGATTAAGTGTTGTTATATGGAAAATTATTTAATAGATTAACAGGTGAATGAAAATTAAAACTAAATTTTACGTATTTTTGAAATAAAACTCGAATATTCAAAAGATAACGTTTATTATTTTATTTAAATTGATATTATTTAAATACTTGTGTTTATAGCAGGCCAGGAATGGTAAAAAACATAAAAACTTTTAGCTGTATTTTTTCTACTTGTAACAATATATATTAATGCTGTTTTGTTATAGTTTTCAGCCCCCTGCCCCCACTCTGCTCAAGTCTTTTTTTTTTACTTTTTATATCAAAATCCAAGTTTATTCAATTAAATACAATAACTATATTAACCATAAATCAGGACCTAGCCTTTTATTAAGCGAGTTTTCTCTTTTACCAAAATACAACTTTTTATTTAACGAAATCCAATCGTTTAGTTTACCAAAATTGAGATTTTTATTTGCCACAAATTAGAATCTAGCCCTTTATTTGACGACTTTCTATACAGAAATACAACTTTTTATTTAACGAAATCAAATCGTTTTATTTACCACAAATCAGGGTATATACTTATAAGTGCTGATCATTCAGCCCTAAGAGACCATGCTTCGATCTTGGATCTGAGAAAACTCTAGTATTCAAGTGGTGTAAAATCAGATGAAACACGAATGATCAAAATGTGTAATTAATTAAGGTCTCAGAAGCTCTAATATAAAAAATAATCACGATAGTAATGTTTACTACCCCCACCAGAGGGCACGCGGACTAAGTTTCAATCTCATCTGGTTTGCTGGTGGTGAAGAAGTCGGGCGTAGCTCAAATACTGGTCGGCTGTCCTGAGGGTAGTTTGCCCTCAATGGTTTCCTACTTCTCCTCCACGTAAACGCGGGTACATTTATTTTAAAATTCTACCCCTTCCAACCCTATCCCAATAAGCTACATTTCTGAATAACCCGGACTGTTAGTAAGGCGTGGTACACAAAATTAATTATGACCTAAACAATTAGTTTGCATTAGTTGTTAAGATGATTAATTTTCCACAAAGATTATTAACCACTTGATCTAGGATATTTAAACCCTAATCTCTTCAACTTAGCTGACCAAGTGGAATGAGAATATAATGGTTTTGAAACTCTCCAGCCAGCACTACGACTGCTAGTAGTAACAAAGGGATTGGAGAAAAAGTGGTAGTTGTTAAATCTGGTTACCCGCTTTGGAGGCCGCGTAGTCTAACGCACTACTCTCTCAGTAGACTAGACTGCCAGTGTCGGATAGATTGAGGTTCGAATCTCGGTCTGGCGTACTAGGAGTGGGGGTTGTTCCAAAATGGTTTTCCACTTCCTCTCCACGCAAATGTGGTACACTTCATCTAAATATAACCTTCCTCATCTATAAAACCATTAGCGTAATTAGTACATAAGTGTACAGCCCGAACTGGTAGTAAGACGTGGTGCTTTAAAAAAAGTATATCTGTTAGAAACATTGGAAAAGCACAGGGCTCACTAGTAGTTTGTCAAGTAAAGTGTTTTATAATAAGTTTTGAAAAAAACGCTTCAGTGGCCGGATGGTCTGAAGTGTCACTCTCTGGAAAGACTGTCTTGTTGATGAAGCAGAGTTCTTGGTTTCAGTGCCGGTTGGGTTTACTGGTGGTTTTTACTAATTCCACTCTTCTTTTAAACAAATACGGGTAGATTACCTTCAAAAATGTATTTCCTCATCTATACCTCATTAGAGTAATTATCATATAGGCCTATGAGTATGACCTAAACAGGAAGTAAGACGCGCTGATAAAAAAGTTTTGAAAAAATATATAATCCAAGAAAACACGATTGGTTTTAAGTCATGTATCGTAATTCATTTGTGAAGGAAATAAAAAAAGCGTATCGTGGGAAATACAGACTGTCTTAGTCGACCAGTATCCGTCCTAGCTATCTGCATGCTTATACGAATAAGATAGGGAGTATAAAAGGATAATTTAGAGAAAATGTTGTTGCATTTGCGTGGCGGGAGGGTAGTAAAACTTTTAAGAAAATATGTATCACTATACTCAGCAAGAATTCAAAATCTCAACCTCTGAGACACCGGAAAACCAGATAAGACGAGACAAACACCTTTGTTAGCGTGCTCACCAAACACTCTGTGAAAAGGATCAAACATAATGCAATAGGTTAATATATTTTAGAAGGTCGTTGGGAATCGAAACAACACCCTTAGACCAATAATAAGTGATTAGTGCGACTGAGACCATATTTTAATAAAGTATTTCAATAACTATTCGTCGATTCCCTTCCTAGAGACTTAACAATCCTAGAACAATTCTTGGACTGATGCTGGATCGTCACGAGCATGCTTGGAGTGTCCTTGTGACGTCGCGACGACCCGAGGGGCGTAACACCCCACCGCACGAGATCCGACCAGGGCTCCTACGTGGCTATTTTATCTGCAGTAACCCCCTCTCACTCCATCCCCCCCCCCTTGCGTCAAAATGCAAGGAGGGAAGGGATCACCCATGGAGGATATAGGAGTGGAGAGGAAGTGGAGAAACTCGAGGCAGGGGAGAACAAAATTGAGGCTCTCTACATACCGCCTTAACCATCTTGAATTAATAACCTTGACTTGACCAAATATGGTATCCTGGGAGTTTTAAATTACGCCATTATTTGTTTATCAATTTTTTTTAACTCAAGCTAAAATTATTTCAGCAAACGACCTGTAAACAAGCTTACCCTCGGAAAAACTATTAACACTAAGCGTCTACGTTTAACACCGTGATATTGATTAATTACGTAGCCTGTGCATAAGTGGGCACGCATACTTAACTTCTATCTTAACGAGTCTGGATTATCGGTAACATAGAGTCTATAGTTTGAATCCCAGCCTGGTGTACTGAGGGGTTTTTTTCCCAAAAGGTTATCTTCTTCTCCCTTCATATAAATTTGGGTATATTTTCTCTAAATTCTATCTTCTTCATCCCTTCCGAATCAGTGCATTTAAATAATGATATTCGGTGGTCGAATAGTTTAACTAAGGCGTCACTCTCTCAATAGACTGGACTGCAGATGACGGGGAGATCGGGGTTATAATCCCAGTCGGATGTAGTGAGGGTGATTTTTACTGAATGGTGTTCTACTCTCCCTCCACGCAAATTTGGGTACACTTCCTCTAAATTCAATCTTCATCCCTAAAACGTCAGCATAATTATAGTTCATGTGCGTATAACCCGAACGGATATTGAGACACGAAAAACGGGATTAATCCGTATATTCCTCCGTACCACCCAAAAGCCAACCAACCTTAGATTTAGTATAATTGATAATATTACAAGAAGGCGCTCGTGAAATGTTTACATTATTTGATTTGTCAGTAACAGGTAAATTTTCAAACTCTTTATTTAAATCCGCTAATCTTTTTTATTTTTAGAAATTTGTTCAACTATAGGAGGGTCGCTGGCAATTCGAGAAGTCGACGGCTGTGACTTTAGTAAGTTTAAAGTGACTTACAGTGGTTGTCTAATTATTTATCAGCAAAACCAGGCTGAGGGTAACTTTCATGGAACAAGTTCATTTGAGGGCATGTATTCCATACTTATAGCTATGCAGGGTTGAATAAACGGTACGCCCTCCTGAACAATTCGGAAGGTCGATATTTATTCCCAAACGAATGTTCGTGAGGTGGGTTTTTTTTTAGTTATAATAGATGCCATTATATTTCCAAACAAAATCTAATAAATTTTCTTAAAATTATCTCTATTAATTCTGATCCTCTAGTTTAGTTAATGTAACCCATAGAACAAGTGTACAGTCCAACTTTCTTAGGAATAATCAATCTGACAGCTAGTAAAGCTATCAAATTTACTTTCACGTATCCGTTCGTTAAATCATGAGATATGCAACTGTCAGTTTCGATAGATATTATCGTTATTTATAAAATAACACTCTTAGTATAATAATATGTATCATTTTTGAATACAAAAAAGAATTCTATAAGGTTATTCCCACCAAAATCCTACTATAACTGGCAGTTAGCCTTTTTAGCACTGCCCAAGGAAGTAAGGTGTTAAAATACTGACCCGGCGCATTAGGGTGTTTTTAGTTTCCATTCATGATTTCCATTCTCTATTACAGCGGGCCTCGACCTATAATCTGAGGGCCGGATCTGGCCCGCGGACGCTTTGACAATCATTAAATAAAAATAATAATGAAAAAAATAATCTCAATGTCGAGTTCCAAATTGATTGCTCTCCTGTATGAAGTTCACAAAATATATACATAAGCGAACGACGGCAGTATTGTAAACGTGTGTTTAAAAGAGCCCTACTGGGGTGAACATTTCCTAAGAACTCGCCAGCCGTTCGTCATAAAGTGTATGTTGAGTGGAGGGGCTGAGGAACGTTTCCGATTTGTGAGGGAAGGGGTAAATATGTGGGTTGCACAGCTTACGTCTAGTCATGTTTGGTTATGGTTATAATCTGTGTGTATATAGGCATATATATATATATGTACATAATATATAGAAAAACGTATATATCTCTTTCGATCTGACACACCTGACACTTTTATTATCTTATTATTATTATTATTATTATTTAGCACCTTGTCTTACTACCCGTTAGGGTTATACGCTTAAGTACTAATTACGCTAATGGGTTAGGAATTGGTAAGGTTGAATTTAAAGGAAGTGAACCCGTATTTGCGTGGAGGAAGAGTGGAAAACCATTTAGAGAAACCCCCCAGTTCACGACTGAGATTAGAACCTCAATCTCCTCGTCCTCGGTGGTCTAGCTCAACACGACTGGCGCGTTAGCTAACTACTCCACCGAGGCGGGTCCTATGCATGTGACAGATATACATTTGGAAGTCAGGAAAAGGTTCCTAAAGACATATGTATGAATCATTACGCATTACGGATGTTAAATAGGGACTAATGATGCAACTGATTGAAACAGATTAAAGTAATTTGAAACTATCATGGTTGGAAATGGTATTAAATATATAAGTGCTAAGAAAAACAAATGAAGAAAGGAAACTTTAGAAAGAAATAACAAAACCAAGAAGAGCTAACATGGTAGCCCATATACTGAAACATGAAAGTTTGACGAGGATAATTACTATAGAGGGAAATGTGTAAGGTAGAAATTAAAGAAGGAAACAAAGAGTGGAGTACTTGATTTAGTTCTAACAAAAATGGCCACTTAAGTAGCGATTAAAGTCATTTGTTTCTAATAGTAATTATATTATTTTCTTAGTTTTACTAAATAAATTAGCAGGTACTAAATTCACTGTGGCAATCATATTATTCAATAGGGTTAGTTTATTTAAATGAATTGTTACATTTTTAAACAAAAAAAAATTCCGTCTTCTAAATGTCTGCATTCACCAATACCAACGAAATTAAATAGTGGGTAAATGTACATAGGTATTTATGTCAAAAGTTTAATTTATCCTTTAACTAACATTATCTCAGTCGGTATCGTGCCACCCTACTAATTTTAGGGTCTTAGATTCGAGTACTGGTAAATTCAAAAATGTATCACATTGAAATAATTTGACTTTTCATTGCGTTAAAGCTATGTGGTCTAGTTTCTCTGTTTATTAGAATTAATTAGAATAAGTTGCTAGTAGCTAACATATTAACACTAAAGTTTGCTAAATTAACAAACTACCATACAAAACACAATTATTTTAAATTACTATTTAACTAAATATGTTGTTGACCTGGCGGTCTAGGAGTAAGGTGTTGGGGTTCAATCCCCGGTTCCGGCACAGATTTATCTTATAGCCAAATCCTTCCTTCACCTTTGACAAGACGTGTATTGATCACAACTTGTGAATGTGTCGAATGGCAGGCCTCCACCGTGGTTCGGATCCCACGTTAAACTGAAGGTCCTCCCATTTAATTTCATAATCACCCTACCATTACACATTATCGTAAGTGCGTACAACCAGAATGGGAATTAAGACGCGGTGATATTAATAATAATAACTAAACATTCCATACACGCTAAACCCTTTAATTTTTCCAATTCAATTTGAGTTTCTATGATTCTCCGTCAATATATCCTCTTGGATATCCCCTTCTCTCTCACCACATTTTTTTTATTACCTGCCATTTCATCGCTAACATGGCCGGGGCATGTTTTCAGAACAAGGTTACAATTTGAACTGTCGTTGCGCAAAAGAAAGGAATGTAATAATTGCCATGACTAGTCTTCATATTGAAATATGTGCCTAAGCTGTATTGTGTGCCGCTCCCTCCCCC
>CABEEJ010001095.1:0-37992 GCA_901482245.1 Timema douglasi | reverse complement strand
TAAAAGATAGGTGATATCAACCCACTATCCATAAACTTAACTTAGCCAAGTACAAGAGTACAATGGACTTAAGGGGAATCGTGCACGTTAAAAATGTATGGTTCAAATAGAGTTCCAAACGAATAAATATGATAAACCTATCCCCTCCAAGAAATCCTTCCCTCCTAAGACATTGAAATATATCTGCTTTGGCTTTCAAGAACTCACTTGCGAGTAAGTCTTTCCAGCGTTAAGACCTATGTTACTCATCCACTCAAAAACTACCACGCGATAAAAAAAAAAAGTACTTGAGTCCTTTTAGCACACTAGATAAGCAAAAAACTATTATCTTCTGTGAGGCAGAAAACACCGGTTGAAAAGTGGGGTGGGGAAAGAAATAGAAATGAATCGTTCAGACAAGGATAGCACTATTAACATTCACTCTTGATACTACAGGTCAGAGCCACAACTTGTGCTTAAAGAAACTAAACAAACATATGGGAATCAGGTGTTTAAATCCCAGCTGGGAACACTCAACGTGTTTTTTCACGCGTAGTTTTGAAAACTATTAACATAAAGATTAATAATTTAGTTTATGCTAGTTAATAAGCCGTACTTTACTCGACCCACCAAATGAATGCATAGATAAAAATATAGCAACTAATGTATCTGTAAAATTAGTTTATTACAAGTGTATGTGGCAGATAGATATACAATAGTGAAAACTGACTATGTAAATTATCTTTAAAATAACATACTTGCTACCCGTATTGTGAGCACGTGGAATAAACGTCAAGCTCGTGTGACCCATTTCCATGGTGATGGTAAAGCTTGGGCTCGAATCCCGGCTTGCTGTTTTGCGAGTGATTTTACTAAATGGTTTTCCACTCTCCCTCTAAGCAAATTTGGGTAAATTTCTATTCAATTCTAGCTTCCTCATTCCTACCACAATAGTTCGATTAAATGTATATAGTCCTAACGTTAGACGCGGTTTATCAAATAAATTTGTTTGTGGCCTTTAAAATAGGGATTCTCAACCTTTTTAAGCTAGCGGTACCCTTGTGAAGGGGATTAGAATCTCGTAGCACCCTTGTAAGAATTTTTGTAAACGTTTTTTTTTTCTCATTTTTCATTTTTTATATACGGTATAATATATCAGAGCAGCATATTAATCAATTAACAATGTTTTAATTTTGTAAATATTCAAAATTAAAATAAACATTTGAAATTACTGCTTACTGAGTTGATTAAAAGATATAAATAACAAAAACACTGAATGAAATACAATACAGTTATAGATTAACATAGCTTTGGAAATCATTAAACTTGCACACTTACCAGCCATAATGTGAGATCACTAAAAATTAATAATACAATTAAAAATAAATAAAATATATTCATCAAAAGGGAAACCATTATTATTGCCGTGGTACGTGCAATTCAAAGAAACACTTAAAGACAAAACTTTATTCTATTTCTTTACTTTCATTATGTTGTGTTAATATATTTTCTTCGCATTTTCCCGCCTTAGAATATTGCTGCACATCCGGCCGAACTCGCGACACACGTGTTGATAATCCCTGATCTAATTGGACTAAAGGAGTTCACTTCGTCGGCACAAAAATTTAATAAAATGTCTAATTTATCATATATTTCTTGCTGGTGCTCATTGCGGTTGTTGCTATTTAATTAAAACTCACCCGCCTCGGTGGCGTAGTTGGCTAACGCGCTAGTCGTGTTGAGCTCGACTGCTGGAGGACGGGGAGATCGAGATTCGAATCTCGGTCGGGTGAACTGGGGGTGGTTTTTCCTAAATGGTTTTCCACTCTCCCTCCACGCAAATGCGGGTTCACTTCCTCTAATTCAACCTTGCCAATTCCTAGTCCATTAGCGTAATTTGTATTTAAAGCGTATAACCCGAATGGGTAGTAAGACGCGGTGCTAAATACTAATTAAAACTCGCATGAGACTTTATTGCTAGTGGCGAAGAAACCTGGGATTGAATCCCGGCAGTAGCAAGGCTTGACGATTTTTAAAGTGTTACAAGCTACATACGCCTGTACAAGTGGTATCAGAACTATTCTAAAAAAAAATAGTTCAATGTTGACGTTAATGTTTTCTTTCGTAATAAAAATGTACATCTTAAATTTTGTTTTATTTTAAAATATTCTCCATTTCAATTGATTTTAGAATAAATTGTCCTTTTTCATCTTTGAATTTGGTAGCCCTGACTGAAGGTGTTTGGCCGGTATGCAAGAAAGGAGCTGAGTGGGACGGTAGGGGCGTTGATTTGCTTGCTAAGCACGGTGATTTGGCCAAGAAGTGACGTCATAACGTGAGTGGCACAGAAGTGCAATCCCGAGCACACAACTCCGGCACTACTGGCCCACTCACATTATGACGTCACTGCTAATACATCCATAATATTGTGATACTTTTGGAAATAAAACTATTTGTTTGCAAGTTATCAGTTTGTTTACTTTAAGCTATAAATTACACTTTGTGTAAACAATATTTTGGCGGGAACGAACTGTGTGTGGTTATTTTCATATTTAAATATGTGTTTAATATTGCTAGCTAAATAGTTCAACACTTTATACATGAGTTGATTTTAACAAATTTAGCTATCTGGATTTGTTAGGCTAGATTAGTTAAAGACAATATAAATTGGTTAAAAATAGTTTTGAATAATAACATGCACCTAATATGACAGAAGCAATGAGTTTATTTAAGAGGGAACGCGCCAGAAATTACCTGAAGTAAAGATAGAAAATCATACTCTAATGACACTCCCTCCAGTGCATGCTGCCAGAATTCAAACTGAGCGTTTGGCTGAAATTAGTATGCCATATTTATTAATATTTAGCACCGCGTCTTACTACCCGTTCGGGTTATACGCTTTAAGTACTAATTACTCTAATTGATTAGGAATTGGGAAGGTTGAATTAGAGGACGTGAACCCGCATTTGCGTGGCGGGAGAGTGGAAAACCATTTAGGAAAAGTCACCCCCAGTTCANCCCCCCCCCCCCAGTTCACCCGACCGAGATTCGAACCTCGAACTCCCCGTCCTCAGCAGTCGAGCTCAACACGACAAGCGCGTCAGCCAACTACGCCACTGAGGCGGGTAGTATGCTATAGCAGAGTTAGACCTACCTATAGTTAAGATTAGTTTAACGTATATTTTTTAAGGTAATAGAGGATGAACTCTTCTTTTTTTTTTGAAATTTGGAGGAAAGTTCCTTCCCGTTATCTAATCCTTAATTTTTACATCAAAGAATGTTCTTCATTGTAGTTTGAGTGGACCTTTAGTTTATGCTTCTAGATTTGGAAACTTTAAAAAAAAAATCATTTTACCTTCCCCCAATTATAAATATAAAAAATGTAATACTAATTTGGTTATTTAGATTGTTCACTTCATATTGGTTGCAAATTTAATTTTCTATATTCCCTAATAGGTTTTTTATACTTCTTCCGGAATTCAATTTTAAAATTTAAAATGTCCAGACCTTTATGTTTATTTGGAATATTCCCTAAGCCCACTAAGTTTCAGTTCTCTACCACAAATATGTAGTTTTTGTATTAGTTTTGAAAATGTTGACCCCCCCACCCCAGTAATTAATCAAATTTGTTTTTATTTTATTATCTGGAGGAGTCCTACCTGATTGCCAAGTCTAAATGTCCTACTACACCTAAAAGTGATTTTTAAATAACATTCCCTTCCAACCCCTTTTCCCTTATATCCTAGAGTACCATTTGAATTTTGAAATTCTTCTGGTTATTTTAATCCTAATTTAAATGTTCCACCATACTGAAAATATATAATTGTTCTCATTAATTTTGTAAATCTAAGCCTCTTCCACCCCTATCTCCATTTTTCCAATTATCACTTTGAAATTTCAAATTTTTAAATTTATAGTTATTTGGAGGTACTATCTTTCTTTAATTTCCGGCCGAATTTCAGTTTTATACTTCAGCGATAAGTTGTTGTAGTTTTGTAAAAATTTTATTCCTCCCCCACCTCCCAAACTCATTTTCAAAATTACTTTGAGAAAATGTATATTCTAAGATTCATTTGTTTGTCTTGAGTTTTGCGCTACGTGTTTGGCAAATTATAATTTTCTACCTCATTCCAAAAGTATTTTCTAACTATAGCTTCTCTCCCTTCATTTTCCAAAATTCCATTACAAAATGTAAAATGTTCATACTTATATGTTTATTTGGAGTGGTCCCTATATCAGCTCAAAGAATTTCAGTCTTCTACCACACAGAGAAATAGGTTAATGTGTTAATTTTGGAAATGCTGAGCCCCTCACTCAGCCAGTTCTTCAAATCCCACTTATAAATTTCAAATTTTAAGATTTACTTGAATATCTTCAGGAGTCCTTATATTGGCTTGCAAATTTAAATTTTCTCTCGCACCTAAAAGGTTTTTTATAACCTCCCTTCCCATATTTCCCGAGGTCCTACTTACAATTTACAATTTTTAGGGCTGGTTACACAAATATCAAATTGATTCTTCAACCATCGGATTGTCAATCAGCTTGATCCTAGATTAATAAATTTTGGGTTGCAACAAAGTTAATTAAGGGTCAAAATCTCCAATCACCTGACTATAGTTTTTTATCAAATAACCAAGTAAAACAAACATGACATCACTGTAAAAAAAACTGTATTTGAGATATCTTACTGGGAAATTACTTAAAGCCATATATAATATTATATCTTTGGTAGCTTAGTCTAGTGATCTTTATACCATACTGGATGTACATAAACACACCTCTTGAAGAAGGATCACAAAGCGTGACGCTCAAGTTTGTCGTCTGCTTTATTATTAAGGGACAGATTTAACTGTTTCTTTGAATGTTCTTGTGCAAAAACATGTCTCTGATGAATATGAATGTTATTTTTTGTAACTAGTGTAGTATTATATCAGACTATACTGAAGATATATTTATATCAAAGAATATACAATTCAGTTTTATAGGTAATACTCTACAAATACCAATAAAATCTTTAATATATTTATATTTGTAGCTATCATCCATGTTGTTTACATTCTGACAAGACTACAATATATTTAAAGTTGGTTATTAGCTTGTATATTGCTTTCAGAAACAATATTATATTGAAAGTTCAATAAATATTATGAAGTGGGGTGTCTTAAAACTTGAGTACATTTGTTTAGATGACAAATTTTGTGTAGTAGTCTTACTTTTAATCGATAATTTAGGCTATAAACTTGTACAAAGTATTATTATATCACCAGTTTTTAAAAAATAGTTGGTTCATATCTTGTATATTGCTTTCAGAAATCATATTATGTTGAAAGTTCGATAGTTATAATGAAACAAGCTAGCTAAAACCTTTATTAAATTTGTTTGAACGACATACTTTGTGTTTAATTCTTACGTTCATAACGAGGTTATAGGCTTGTAGGAAGTACGGTATCCACTACACCCTAATTTTGGTAAGAGTCCTGATATGAATACTTTATTTTATATGTGAATCCTCTTATATATTAGTATGTTGATACGTTCGATAAACAGCCATTTAGAACGGAAGTAGAAATTCCCATCTGAACTGTATTTTATCCTACATAAATACTAATCAAAATCATGATATATTGGCCTAACCCAACTTATTTAAAGGAAAAACTCAATAGTTTCGAAATTTGTTATGCTCTTTAAAACCATTATAAACATATTTATTACATTTAAATAATCACATATTGACTTATCTCAAATATTCTATCAAATTAGTGGACAAAGTAAAATGCCACATTGCCTTTTATGTGTCTAAGAGAGGAAGAGATCCGCGAATGTTTCTCTCTCTCTCTTTTACAATGTTATGGAGACGACAGCTTGAAAATTTCAACCGCAGATGTCTATCCAGTTATATTACAGTCTGGTTAGTCTGATATTTATATAGTCATTTAAAAAAAATTGCAATCTCAGGTAGATTTTAAATAAATGTGTAGTGATATTAATAAATATAGACAACTCAAACATTATTTAATTATGATTAAATAAAAGCTAAATTTCTTTCCTTAAGTTTATTTGGATCTCAAGTGTTCTATAACTTCGTTGCATAGTTGAAAAACGTCATCTTTAAAACGCCATAATTGACACTACAATTCTTAAAAATAAGTCTAACTCAAAATAAGTATATAAAACACACACCTGACTTTTATTAATCATTTAATTAAGGATGCGAAGATTAATTCATTTGTTAAAACTTATAGGTTATGTCTCCCATCAACATGCTAATCGTAAAATCAAATCAAAACAGTTGATGGTACAGAATTGGCTGGTTAGCTTGATCAGAGCTTTGATCATTAATCACCCCCTAATTGTTAATGGTGAAATCGAAATTGAGGTTTAAGACACTGATTGAAGATCAACTTACATCTTATATCAGAGTGAGCTACTGATTATTGTTTGTGCAATCACCCCTTACACTTTTATGTCTGACTAGCGTGGTACCTTTACTTTCCATCCGAGTTTTCCAATACACTGGAAAATAGTTTATTCGATTAGTTTTGGAAATTTTAAACTTCTCACCTATACACCCATTTGTCTAACTACTTTTAAACAAATTTCATTTTCAAGACTTATATGGTTAATTCAAGTTGTCCTTTTACTTGACTTCAAATTTAAATTTTATGCCACACCCAAAAGTTATGTTTATTTTATACCCTATCCCCTATTTTCTGGGACCCCACTTAAAATATTTAAGTTTTAAGAATTATATAATTATTTGGAGTGATTCCTTTATCTGACTAATAAATATCAATTTTCTGCCATACTTATAAATAATTATTTCTGTTTTGGTAATTTTTAATCCCTTTCACACACTTTTTTTCCAATACACTTTTAGAAATTAAAGATATTATTATATATTTGGTTATCTGGATTTGTCTCTCTACCTTTCTGGCAAATTTTAATATTATACCTCTTCTTAAAAGTGTTTTTCTAATTATATCCTCCCCCACCCATTTCCTAGAGCCCAATTTTGAATTTTCCCATTTTTAGATTTTCTTGGTTATATGAGGTAATTCTTTTACCGTCCCGCGAATTTTCAGCTTTCCGGTTTACCTTATCTTTTTCTGAACACACGCTTACTTTCTGCTTTATATTATACTACTATAAACCCATATGGCTGACTCACTCACTCACTGATATTAATGTTTACCCACTTCCAGATGATCTAGAATCTTGAAATTTGGCAAACTTATAGCCGACGGAAAAATTCCAAAAAGGTTTTTAAAAAAATCTATCACCCGAAAAAAATGCAAAATGTCAGAGCAACTTTAAAGTAGGTGCGGACCTTTCTTTGGAGTTCTCTTGTGGCTAAACGGTAAGACCTATCAAAAAACGGCTCTGGACTTACATTAGTTTACATCCACTTGCCAAGAAAATGCACCGAAGGTTTGGGGGTGGAGCTCCCAACGAGCAAGGCTAGTATGATATACATAAATATTAGTAGAGTATAAGTACCCATTTGGGTTGTACACTTACAGTACTTTTGCTAATGGAATGGGGATGAAGAAGATAGAGTTTTAGAGGAAGTGTATGGAGAAATGCGTGGAGAAAAAGTGGGTAATCCTTTAGGAAAAACCACCGGATACCGATGTGGGTTTTGGAACTGTTCTTAAAAAGTAATTATATATAACATACATAAATTATACAATAGCTACGCCCATATTATATAAAATATACATATTAAGCTCAATAAACATACATTTATTTAACAAACTATAAAATCATGGTACACCGACTGAAAACAATTTTACACTAATGAAGTAGGTCCAATAAAATGAGAATTTAGAGGAAATGTTGGCTCATTTGCATGAATATAGAGGGAAGAAGTATTTTGAAAAAAAAACCTTTAGTGTCCCTGTCGGTATTCAAATTCCAACCTCCTTATCATTGGCAAAAAAAACTCAACAAGATTGACTTTTTGTACATGTGACCACTAGTTCGGATCTGAGTGCCATAAATTCCGAATCTTTATTAGATTATTGCTTTATCCCGCTTCCTAAATACCTTAATGGCCCTCTTGATGGCATTTCAGTGTCATCGTTTTGGACTATTTCTAGACATTCATCTGCCTCGTACTAAAAACCCTAGTGTATATTATAACACACCAACCTGTTTTGATAAAACAGAAAAATCTGACTCAATGGGGTGCATTGTCTTGATTTTTTTAAACAATTTTTCTCAAACCGGTATTAAATCACCATATTTAGGTAGCACATAATTAGTTTTGATAGCGACTATACGAGGACCCCATTTTCATTAGTATTTACCAAACTAACCCACTTTATTCAGCAGAATTAACAATCATAAACAGCTTGATTAGTGCCTTTAACCGAAAATTAACCCAACCAAAATAAATAGCCCCTATAATTAGTGGTGATGCGTTGTTGTGTTGTTGTTTTTGCTCTTTTTTTCTAACTACCTGTTCAGGTTACACGCATATATGATGATTACTTTAATGGGTTATAGATGAGGAAGGAAGAATTTTAAAGGTAATCTACCCACATTTGTGTGGAAGGAGAGTGGGAAATCATTAAGGGAAAACCGTCCTCAGTGCATCCGACCGGGATCCTAGCCCCGATCTCCCTGTCATCAGCATCTTGCTTCGTTCAAACCAAGAGTTACTAATGACACTTTTTGTAAATACCACGTCTTTCTATCCGAACGGGCTATCCACATATTTACACCATTGGGGTTTATAGAGATAAAATTTAGAAAAAACTATTAGGTAAAAACTATCTTCAGTAAACCCATCCGGAATTCAAACCCTAACCTCCCCACTATCGGCAACATAGATTAGACGAGGTTTACAGCTTGACCCACGTGTTCAAGGGTGCGATTAACGATTTATGGTAGTGGTTAGTGATCAGAAGGTTAGTTTAGAGAGTTTACACTCATATTAGCGTGGAGAGATAATGTAAAAGCAACTTTTGATGGGGTTTACAACTATAATCAAAGGCGTGCAAGTTCCATCAAGACCCACCCACGTCTTGGACGTCTCAGCCCCCCTGGGAGTATTATCATTGTTGGCATAATCTAGTACAAGTGTAATAGCTTACTACTGTGCTAACAAGTCTAAGGAAAGAGTTTAAGTACTTGAATACAAAGTAAACGCACCAGCATTCGCCTAGGGGTGGGTATCAACATTGTTAAATGAAAAAAAAAACTCGTGCAAAGTTCCGTGGACAGAACCCCAAGCCCTCGAGAGCTGAGCAACCTAGAGCGTAGCTAATTATCTGTAGGTGTTTGTGTTAGCAGAGGACAGAACTTAAATACACCCCAACCAAACTATTGCCATAACCAACGAGATATAGTCTTTTTAATGTTCGCGTTATCTGCCTTCCCTTTTCTTACTCACTCCCGCTCATTAAATGTTAGGCCAAAGCGTATTAAATTAATTCATCAATGTTTTATCGGCCCATTTTTACCTGTGTCATAAAATGTATCGTTTACTAAAAACAGAACATTATAATATGTTTAAAATTCGAAGAAAAAGTTAAACTTCGTAGTATTCCCATTGGAATTCATCAATGAGCTAATTATTCAAGGTGGTATCGGAAATTGGAATGATTACCGTATAAGGAAAGGGGGAAGAAGAAACCGTGTCCGATGAAAACTTGGTGTGGCCGGTGTAGGGAGCTCATTGATCCTCTCTGCAGGCTGCACCCCAGTCCTCCCCTTCCTCCCCACAACAACCCCTCAGCCCCCTTAGACACCCTTGTGAGAGAGCAGCGCAGTCTCCGGGAACGACCGCACCCACCCGGGCGGCCAGCGTTATTACATTCTGTTGCAAAATAGTGTTGTTTATACGCCTCACGCAGTAGTAACTTGAATGCTTGTCATTATATTTTTTTTTACTCCGACACACACGTAGTACATCCCTTCTCTGAGTTATATTTCACCTCGTGAGGATAGAATTATCGGACCCTATCCCGTAGGTCAGGAGATCATACATCACATGTTCCACCGAAATTTTTCAAAACTTAAAGATTCTATCTTTTTTTATAAAGTTCTTAGTTGATGTTTTCATTAGCCTTGGGTTGGCTTACACTTCCATTTATGGTATAGCCGTGATAGGTTGGTCTCAACTGTTTGTTAGCACTTTAATAGTGAAAAAATTAAATTAAATGAAACGAAATTATTGGCATTGGTACTTTTGTGCATGAAATTATATTTACCAGCCTTCATAACTGTCACATACCTACCACCGTATAACAATCACTCTGTTTTTAAAAGATATCACAAAACTATTCACTAACGTTAATCACACACTAAAATTGAATAGTAAAATAATAAGCCAGAGTAAAGTTTGTTATTGTTTTTTATTTATAAATAATACTTTATTTATGATACTAACATAAAATAAATGCCAAAGTATATCAATAGGTGTTTGGCACAAAACTGAATAATTAATTTTCTATTACAGTTTTTCAACAGGAAATTCGTTTACCCCTCTAAAGATGATGTTATAATTTGAAATCTTGACTTTTGAGCTGGGACTTCGAGATTTTGCTTAGGTTGAATCGTGACCATGTTTTTACATATTTTTTAATTTTCTCTCCAGGTGAATGTTGGGATACTGGCATTTAATGTGAGTTTGGATTGTCCATTTGAATGTTAATTGACCCGTAGTAAAATATGTTTAACGTTTTAGAAAAATTGGAGGAAAACTGCTTATAAAGTTCCTTTTCTTAAAAGACGGCACCTTAATTTTTCTTATCAGAAATTTGCAATGGATAAATAAATTACATTTTTAAAGAAGTATTTTCAAATAATTTTAATCATTTTAAGTGTAAATCCATTGTTTTTTTGTATAATTTGATGTTAAAATATAAATAACCAATATTATTCAAGTCCACCATACGTTTCTAAAGTTTTTAATGTGTTCCTGGTCGCAAAAAGGTTAAGGGACCATAAACTAAAAACACTGAAAATGGCCCGTTAAAAGCTCGTGTTTGTTTTTTTCCAGATCCGGGAAGACTGGAAGTACGTCGCCATGGTAATCGACAGACTCCAACTATACATCTTCTTCCTGGTGACGACGGCGGGTACCATCGGCATCCTGATGGACGCTCCACACATATTCGAGTACGTTTACCGCGGCAAGTGAGAGGTCTCTCGCCCCCGCTCCTCCCCCCCATCTACAGGACGCTCCTGCTCAGTGACACAGTGTGTGTACCGTGTGTGTCAGAGGACAGTGACCTTTTGACCTCCTACAAGTGAAGAAGAAGACGACGACGATGAACGACGACAAGCATTGATGGGCCTACCCGGGTAATTTATATCGAGTGCGGGCGGCCGAGCCGAGATAACAGTCACATGTTTTTTCATTCGCTTTATTTTATTTTTTGTAATTTTTTCATTTACTTACTGTCTTGTGGGTGCACGCGTTGTTTTAGAGGGTAGTGGACACCATGGTAGGCCTTTTTTTACTAGAAAAAAACACAAGATATTTTGCTTTGTCCTCTGAAGAAACCGGAGGTATCCTCCATTTCGGCGAATGATAAGCAATACCTGCTCACACTCAGAAGTTATCTGAGATAAACTTGTACATTTTTTGTAGTATATACACAATGTGTATGTATAAAAGAAAAACAAGTTGAGTTTATTCGAAAATATTTTTTTCCTCGAATGAGATTTTTTTATCTCAATGCAGAATAATAGTTTTTTTTAAGTACGTGCTACTTTTTTTTTAATTCCTTGTAGTCTTCAGTTTGTATTCGATAAGCAAAAATGTGTAAAGCTCAATGTAAAAATATATATTGTAATTGACGGCAGTAGCCTAGTAACGAGTTAGGGCCTAAACAAAATGTTTATAGGCTCGGTCGGACGATAGGCCTAAAAGAAAACACAGATCTTGATGTCTTCCGCTCAGGGGCATAGCAAAAAAAAAAAAGATTCACATTCATTCTTCCCTGAGGTTTTAAATGGTTGCACACAAAACTGTGAGTTGTGGTCGTTGAATTGCATGCGACTAGTTTGTGATGATGGATCGACAATCGAGAGGATGTTTCTCGGCAAGCTGAGGTGGTTTAGAGAAGGACTTGGCCTTGACATTGAGCCAAGGTCACACCGCCCACTTGCAAAGAACTCCCCTTAAAAAAAACTCAACCCACTCTTGTTGAAAGTGGTAGGTTTCCCCCCAAACCCCCAACCAATGCCGGACTAATGCTCAATAATTATGAAATATATGATTATATAATATATAAAATATAAAAAAAGCGTTCTCTAAATAAATTGTTCATTTCGTGCTGTGTACTCCGATGTCGTGAAAAAAAAGGTAGACCTTGCACGAAGTACAGTGTCTACCTCCCACTGTCCGGAAAATATAACATGAAATAATCTTCATTTTGTAAATGGTTATAAAAAAATGAAATGAGAAAAACGTTTAAAAAAATTAAAGAAAAAAAGTAATATATTATTATTTCGATTTAAAACAATCTTAAATGGTTAGGTGCATTTCTAGATAGTTTCTAGTATGGGAAATAAATAGAGTGTGTATAGTTAGACCCTCCACGTTCGCGTCTGCTGTTACCCACTCACTTTAGTGTGGAATATATTAAATATCGACTAGTAGACTACTTCTAAAACGATTAATTGATATAATAAAATAATTTTAGTTGTTTTCACACTTAAGTTTTTAAAAACGAGTTTTGGATTCAAAATAATAATAATACGATAATTAAAAAAAATGAGTCCAAGACCCTCCCATAACAAATGATCGCAAACTAAATCGTCAAAAAAAAATAACAACCGTAAAATCGTTTTATTTATTTTTGGTGACGATGGCTCATAAAATCAATAGAAATCTGTAATCTTCAAACTGGAATTATTTTAAACAAAACACATAACAAAATATGGAGAACATAATAAACTATTTTTATTAGTGTTTTTATTTTGTTACTGCCTATATACTCCCTTTAAATAATAATATTTTAAAAAAGAAAGAACTGACACCTTTTAAAGCTCTAAAAACTATAGGTTGAGGACACATCTTAAACCAGAGTGTGATTATGAGTCGTCTAAATGGGAGTGGACCTACAAGATATATATAATAAAAATCATCTGAAGATCGCAGTAATTTTGCACACTTGAGTAATGTTAAACCATGTAGTAAAATATGCGGAAATGTTTGTCCAGTTTTAAAAGTAAATATTGATCAGTCTTGTAAATAATTAATTATCTTTCCTCCAATTTATGTTCTAATTTTCCTGTCTATCCTCCATACCTTTTCATCACTCTATGTACTCAAATCAATCCTTTAATAACACACTTTGCCCGTTTCGCTAAACCCAATACACAATAAAATCTTAACCTTATCTAAAAAAAAAACATAACATACAAAATGAAGGGCCCTAAAACTAAATGCTATTTTTTGAGCCAATCAAATAAATTAATCTTTCTGCTAGATTTACTTTCTACAATTCACACGAAGTAAATTTTAAGAAAAAGTAATTATTTAAGCCCAACAAACTAGGTAACGTGCTGTGGTTCACAGGAAATACACTTTATTTAAATTACTACCAACACAATTTGAATCCTTTAATATTTAAATTGTCAATTGAGGTTGTTATGTGCAATCTTTATTCTGAACAAAAGACGTACCACACAACTATATTTTGAGTCGACAATAATAAACTGTTATTTAAAGTTCATACATAAACATTAAAAATAACTCAAAATAGTGAAAATTATTTCACACAAGAAAAAAAAAGGCTGTGTTATTAAAATTTCTTGACAATGACTTACTCCACATTGTTGCCATGCCATTTAGTAGGTCTGTCTTTCTAGAATTTTAACTAATATACGAAATGTAAAAAAAATGGAAAAAAAAATTCAAATACAACGTGTCTATTTTCATAATATCAGATTCTTAGTTGTAGTTGTATTAAAAATAAAACATAATGTTTTATTCACTCGTTATTAAACAGACATTTTGTTTAGAACACACCCGCAAATAAAAGGCTCAAGAGAAAAACAAAATACTGCAATTGAATTATAGTATCACTTTATGTCAGTTGGGTTTGAGACGAATTAACACGTGTTTTTCTAGGCAAGTGGAGCTGCCAGTCATCAACTTTCAACTGATAAAACAGATGCCATTGTGGGTGTCTTGTTTCATAGAAGGAGAACATTTAACACCCTTGAAATAATGACTACCAGCATCTCTTAACTAATGACGTCACATGAAAAGTATATCCGGACTGCGTGGCTAGTATTTTTGTTTGCCCCTAAGAAAGCATGAAAGTCAACTCTCTATTAGATGAACTTTTTAGAGATCAAAATAAGTAAATGTAGAATAGCTAAGAGTAACCAAATATTACTATATATTTATTATTTTATACTTTATTTGCTTCATTTCCTTTGTTGTTATCTATTACTCATTTATATTTTTATAAAGGTTCATTATCAGTTATTTTATTTAATGTTTTTAATATGGTTCATTTTAGTTTTTATTTGGGGATTATTTTAGCGTTTTTAGTTAAGACACCTATATTTTTAGTTAACTTATAATTACCTAAGGGTCATGTTGACGCTCCTCTTTCTGGTTCAATAATTTTAGCTGGTGTTCTTAAACTAGGAGGGTATGGTTTAATTCGGTTTAATTCGGTTTAATTCGTGTTGAAATATCAGTAACTAATTAATTTGAGGTATAGTAATTTTTGGTTATTATATATATATATAGTGATATTTAGTTACTGTATATAGTGATATAATGATATTGGCTACTCTCAGCTATATATATATACATATATATGTATGAAGTAATATTTTGTCAATATCAGTTACTCTTCATATATATATATATATATATATATTACATCCATTACTGTTTCCAGCCTGTGGCCTGGGCCCGTTCTTTATTCAAGCCATATATGTTCCACTACCAGTTGGCTAGGCCTGTCGTAGCTTAATGTGTCTTATAATCTATCTTAAGACTAGGACAGGCACAACATCCAGTCCCCGGCCATCCATATATCAATGTGAAAATGTAAACCCACATTTTCACCAGTGGTAAATTTTCGGTTACGCCGGGAATCGAGCCCGGCACCATTATCTCAGTATGTAAACACACTACCGACTGAGCTAAGGTGTCGGACTTATGTTCTTATATATGTATACATACAGGAAGTTCCTAACCTCTCTGCCCAAATTTAAGCCACGGCATCGGTGGGAAGAAATAAACATAAAATCCTAGTAATAAAAAGTTCGGAAAAATAATATTTTAGCATGCTTGGTGACCGCATGATCTAAATTCTAAAGCACTATTCTCGCCCTAGACTAGACTGCCGATTACGGGGAGATTGAGGGTAAAATCTTGGTCAGATGTACTGAAGATGGTTTTCCAAATGGTTTTCCACTCTCCCTCCACCTAAATACGGGTACACTTCCTCAAGTTATAACCTTTATAAACCTTAAAATCATTAGCTTACATAGCACATAAACGTATAACCCAAACGGGTAGTAAGATGCAGTGCTAACAAAATTTATAATATTGTAATATTAAATGTAAGTTGAAATTAGACGCAACAACACCAGGAGTAGCCTACGCAGCTGTAACTACGTACGTGAACAGCAAGTTGCATATCTCAAGGCGGGAACATCACAGCGGATGTTCAAAACTCCCTTCCCGACTTGGTCACAACAGTGTCTGTCGATTTAATTTGATGCGGGCCTGCCCTTCAGCACACGTTGCTCGCGGTTGGGCACTTATGTAGTGCAAGATGACTTTTTCGGACTTTCTTACTAATATATTATATTTCTTTCTGCCCACAAATGCTGTGATGTAAGTTTGCTCAGAGAGTTTGTAAACACACTCTGTGTGTGGGTGTTTGTGTGTAACTACTCTTATATTTTAACTATGTTCTTCATGAAGAAGGTATAATGTACCTGTATTTGATTGAAGTGAAAGTGGGAAACCATTTAGGAAAATCTACTTCCAGTACACCCGACTGGGACTTAAACCCCGACCATCCAGTCCCCGGAAACTCAATCAAGACAAGACTGATGCCTTTATCGGAGTGTCCAGTGATGAGGGTCATTATGTAGTTACTTTGTACAGTGCCAACAAAATAACGTGATCTTCTCACACTTAGATTTGACTGAAAATCTTGATAGTAGGCCTACTTATTTACCAAAGTAAAAAAGGGGGGGGTCTCAATTTGAACTGTATGTTTATCTTTATGTTTGTACCTTTGTCCCCACAGAACTAAAAAACGGTTAACCAAGCCGGATATAACGTTTTGTATATGGTAAAGCATTTTTCAACTTTTTTCTACTAACGTTCGTGTTATACGCTTATTTATCACTTACGCTAATGTGTTAGAAATGAGGAAGTTAGAATTTAGAGGAAGTACCCACATTTTCGTAGGAGAGTGAAAAACCATTTAGGAAAAACCATTCTCAGTACACCCAACCGGGATTCTAATCCTAATCTCCTCATAATAAAATTAATTAGAACCTCCCTCATAAGAGAAAACAAAAAATGTTCAACAAAAACAAATACCTAAAGGAAACTCTCTAAAAAGAAAGAAATAATTGTTCACTCCAAATAACTCAAAAATACTACAAACGATCAAATTATTTTGTAACAAAATCATTATTACAGGCTGTACCTACTTTACACTAAGTGTTTGCATACTCACCAGCTAAATCCAAACATTTATCATGTTGAGTGACCAGCTTTTGAAAACACTTTTCGAATAAATGTACTGCAATAAGTTTCATCCACTCCATCACCGCTCATTTCCCATCTTCGTCGCTGACAAAACAAAAACCAATTTTAAAAAATTTGGATGAAGAAACAGGTGGTAATCGCTAGGCACGAGGTTGGGGAGATGTTGGTGATCAAAGATTTCCCACAGAAACTGGTCGAGCAATTCGCGCGAACAAATATCAGCATGAGGTCACCCGTTTTGATAAAGCAGACAAACAAAACATCATTTATGGTTAAACCTCGTCTTTTGATCTGAATCGCTCGCCATAAATGATTGTGTTTTAGAACATTTTCCTAGTCCACCGTGGCATCAATTTGATCAGCAGGACACCTTTTTAACCGACTTCGGAAGGAGGAGGGTAATGTGGTTAGGTGTAATGTTTGCTTGTTACCACTTTTTGCCTAGACTAGTCAACTGAATAATTTGGTGTACGCGGTATCAAAAGATTTGTTATGATCTCAGGAGCGGTCTTATCTAGGTTATTCGCCCATGGAACAATTAGGGGACGCACTAGAGCACAAATTATTAGTTTTAGGTGTTAATTTTTCGAAAGTGACAGGCATGTGTGAATATCAGTTTTACAACAGTTTCACCTAAAATAATCAAATAAAATAATGAATTAAAAAAACGAAAAATCCTACTATGGAAAAGGCTTGCTAAAATAAAAACCTAGAATATATTTTAGATATTTTCTTTTAGCCTACAAATATGAGGTATTCATTCGGGTATTTATTAGAAATAGGTATACATGTAAAGTGTGAATAGTGAATAATTACAGGACGTCAACGTTTAATTCCAGTAGGGCGCCCTATGTATGTGGAGTATGTTAGTTAAGGTACAGTACATACCTACAGATAAGGGCACTCGGTCCGCTAAGGCATTAAACTTTGATATCCTGTGACTATTCACACTTTATATGTATACCCACAGCTAATAAATAGCCAAGTGATTACCTCATAGTTTTAAGCTAAAAGAAAATACCTCCAACTTATTTTTCCGTTTTTAGTTGGGGGGGTTTTCTGTAGGCGGATTTTTTTTTATTAATTATATAATTGCATCAAAAGAGGAGAAACGTATTAAAAATTCACTTAACGCGTTTATTTGAACTTGTCCTGCTTCGGTGATTCAGATACGATCAATGTTTAATCTCAGGTGATAGATAACAAATAAATGTTTCAGATGCTGTCTCATTGGGATCAAAAATAGATACAAATAATCATTGTGATACTGCTACAAAATTTTAATGTGGATGCCATGCGATTCTTAAAGTGAGTTTTCAATCTCTTTTCATTTGTTTGAGGTATTTAAAGTGCACTTTTTGAACCGACTAATTGTATCAGCACACGACTTATAGACCAACTTAAATCTAGAACAGACACAACATCCAGACCCTGGCCGTTAAGTCATTACTGTGAAAGGGTAACACCACATTTCACCAATGATATCCTTTTCGGCCATGCCAAGAATCTAACCCGGGACCCTTAGCTCAGTAGACAGACACGCTACCGACTGAGCTAAGGTGTCGGACAAAGTGAGTGTTTGTTTACAAGTTGGGCACCATCTTGATAATAATTTCAGTTACTGCAAATTAAAATCGACCATTTCATGGCCTGGAGAGTGGGAGATATGTGGAAAAATGTAATATAATTAAGAAATTGTGTAACCTTTGATTACTTGAGTTTTTCCGTCGAATTGTTTTAGAAATGTTTCCATGATAAGCGATGAGCTTTAGTTCTCGTCCTACACTTTCATCCTGCGTTCGTTAAATGACCTACACTTGACATTTCTTCCATTCATCGCCTGTTTTCCATACACTTCAGTAATTTGCCTGTGCATCTCAACCAAAGATACTTTGCATTTAAAAATCATATTGCTGCCTGAAACTCACAGCTGGCGGAATTTTCTACTTCGGCGTTTTGTCATAAAACGTGATAGAGAGCTGGTAAAGACACGAAAACGCATGTTGAACGTTAGCTAAACATATGCAGGGTTTATCTGAAACATTCAAACAAACTTGGGCAGTTTATTCTTAAGGTAAAACTAAAAGGATTGATATAAGCAACTCAGGGTCAATCTGAAATATCAAGGGCGTTATCCGGCTCTAAAGGTCGAGGTAAAAACGTTATTAAGTAATATATTATGAAATTAGCATTTTTATTTATTTATTTTTACTTAGAATCGCGTCTTACTACCCGTTAGGGTTATACGTTGTTATATTTTTAAGCTAGAAACTAAAACATACTATTCAATAATTTAAAATTGTTTTACTTAATTTTTCATTCAATACTCCTTGATTATAGATGAATAAATGTGCAGTACGCAATACACAGACACAGGTGCATGTAAATGGTTGTACGACTGCGCGGTGAAGCAGCACAGCAATGGTGGTTGCCTACCCGGCAGGATAAACACTTATTTTCAATCAAACATGTGTTCTTATCACAAAACGGGGAGAACTAGACAGGTTCTCTTAGAAACTTATTTGTTGTTAATTTTTACTTTATGTTTTGCTATCTGAAGTCAAAAATTGGTAATACTTACTGTGACATATGTTATTGCAGAAATAAGGTGTAAGCCCCTGGTGGGTTTTTTTCATAATGGGGGTGTGTAACAGCTATAGTGCATTTATTTAATTACTGATTACGGTTTATATAATCACTATGCAAAAATTCGTTTTACTACGGCAAGCAGTTTTCATAATATCTTACATAATAACGTTTTTACCTTAATCTTTACACCAACCTTCGTATTATCAATATTAAACTACCCAATTTGTTGTAATGTTTTAGAAACCCTCTGTATAGAAGATGCCTGACCTCGCTTAGTTACGCACGGTCCATTTTCTGGTTTGTTAAGCGCGTTCAATCGTTTCTTCCCGGTAGCACCTAAAAATCCCAACCACCTAGCCTAACTAAACATAATCTAATATAACGCGAGCGAGTACGAGGCATCAATCACCGCAAGCTACACAGTTTGTTTGTCTGATTGTGAATTAGAGTTGCAATAGCTTCCCCTGGAGCCACGACGCAATATTCAAGGAATTAGAAGTTCTTCACGAGACGACATTATATGTGTAAATTATTTGCCCACCTGCGTTTCTCAAATAAATGTCATTGTTAGATGAGACAATGGACACTTTACTAAAATTACGTGGGTTATACCAAAATGTGTATGGTTGGTAAAATTGATACTGGTAATAAGGGAGTAGTATCTATTTAGTCCCTCTTTTGATAACACTATGTGAGGAACTATTTTTCAAATGAATACGGATGGAAATGGAGCAGCTTTGGGGAGCTATTTTTCAAATGAATACGGATGGAAATGGAGCAACTTTGGGGAGCTCTTAATCAAATGAATACTGATGGAACACACCTCGGTGGCGTAGTTGGTTAACGCGCTTGTCGTGTTGAAGCTCGACTGCTGAGGACGGAGAGATCAAGGTTCGAATCTTGGTCGGGTGAACTTGGCTGGTTTTTCCTAAATGGTTTTCCACTCTCCCTCCACGCAAATGCGGGTTCGCTTCCTCTAATTCAACCTTCCCAAGTCCTAATCCATTAGAGTAATTAGTACTTAAAGCGTATAACCCGAACGGGTAGTAAGACGGGGTGCTAAATATTAATACTGATGGCAATAAAGCAGCCCTGAGGAGATATTTTTCAAATGAATACTGATTGAAATGGAGCAGCTATGAGGAGATATTTGTCAAATGAATACTGATGGAAATTGAGCAACTTTGGGGAGCTCTTTGTCAAATGAGTATTTTTGGAAATGGAGCAGCCATGAGGAGATATTTTTCAAATGAATACTTATGGAAATGGAGCGATTATGAGGAGCTGTTTGTCAAATTAATACTGTTGGAAATGGAGTAGTTACGAGGAGATATTTTTCAAATAAATACTTATGGAAATGGAGCGATTATGAGGAGCTGTTCGTCAAATTAATACTGTTGGAAATGAAGCACCTTTGAGGAGATATTTTTCAAATGAATGATGATATAACTGGAACAGCTATGATTAACCATTTATCAAATGAATACTCATGGAAATGGAGCAGCTATGAGGAACTATTTGTCAAATGAATACTGTGGAGAGGGAGTATTTTATATATTGACTCCTTTGGCAACAATCTATGAAAAAATCTGTTTGTCATATTAATAAAACTGGAGAGAGAACAGTTTAGTTTTCGACTCGTTTGTAAACGATCTGTGAAGAGTTATTCGTCGTATTAATAATAATAATGGATAAAGAAATTTATCTAATTACTACTTTGGTAACAATCTGTGAAGAACTATTTTCCAAATGAATAGTAATAGAATGAGGAATTTAGTTATTGTCTGTTTAAGCAATACTTTAGGGCCAACTCTTTCATATAAATGAGCCACCAGTGTATTTATTTTTCTATCACAACACTATAATTATAAGCTATTTAATATGTTCTTAGGGTATTAAGAGGGCTAGTTTTAAGTAAACGCAACAGCATTAACGCAGAAAGAGGACAGACAACAACAGACGAAAATTAAAACTATTCTAGTGTGCCCAGTCGGAGAATGAACCTGTATCTCAAGAGTAAAGTACGGTGGATCTACCCCCAGAGGACATTCTAGTTAAGATTCACTTACAGAGTCAGATCCAATGGTTGATTTAATTCCGATCAGAGATATTGATGTCAACATAAATTATACACATATCAACAAGGCGTTAACTTCATCTGTTCTAATGGATTAAATAAAAAACTATTATATATTATAATTACTGTTGTAGTCACATTTAATAAACATCATTTTCTAATGGCAAAATTACACCTAGACAAGGGAATCGAACCCGGGACCTTTGGCTTAATACGCCGATGCCTCGACCACTGAGCTATCCAGGAATCATCCCGTGCCTATGGTCATTCTTCACTCATATTTTAGGTAAGAGTCTGTGATGGACGTGCGGAAATCGTCAGCTATGTGTGTGTGTATGTGTGTGTGTGAGAGAGAGAGATCAAATAATCAGATAACGCAGATAGCGGTTGTAATTCTGACCTTATAGGATAGTCTTAATTCAAGATGGGTGCATCGCAGTGTTTTGGTTGTTTTTTTATATTAGTGAGTTTACAATAATAAAGTAATAGGAATAACGGTTTAAAAGCGTATAGCCCGAACGGGTAGTAATACGCGGTTCTAAAAAAGAGTTTAAAAAATTACAAAACCTATTATTTGGTGTCAACATCGATAGTATTTTACTATATATTACCAATATTAGTTCGCTGTATTGAT
Organism: Timema douglasi; assembly: GCA_901482245.1. Classification (NCBI taxonomy): domain Eukaryota; kingdom Metazoa; phylum Arthropoda; class Insecta; order Phasmatodea; family Timematidae; genus Timema; species Timema douglasi. The sequence continues at coordinate 15,996 of CABEEJ010001095.1, read as the reverse complement.
ACTTAGAATCAAAAGTGACCACTGAAGATAACATGAGTTGACAAATTAATTTATGAAAGTAGTTTAAGTAACTTTTGTGATTTTCAGACACAATTCTTCCGATAGTGCTCTCACAATAAGAGAATTTTCGCAATTTAATTGGTTATGTTTTGACCAAGTGTTGCTGGATATGTTTAAGGACGAACACGACTTTTGGGTTGTATTTGCTACCCAAATATGGCGTTTGGGTAAGATTTTATCAAACAACTGGTAGGTTAATTTATGTAAGCCTACATGTAACGCAAACCGACAGAAAAAAATTTACCAATTTTATGTTGTTATTATTGGATAGACTGGTGTTTATTTTGACTAAGTCTAATATGTACATAACATTCTTATGATTTCATTAAAAAAAAGTTTTCAGAAACCCCAAAGTTAGTATGTACGAATGTACGTGCCTGGATCATATCGAACGCTATTTATTTTATTCATAGCAAAACTGTTTTAAAAATATTTACCTTTCATTTACCCTGAAAGGTAGCAAACCTACCTTATATGGTTCTACTACAGCGTAGCATATAAGGTAAGAGCATAATGGATCACGTAAATGTAACCGGAATATTACTTTGACCGAAAATAATAAATAATTATGTATACACAATATTGGATATAAATACAGTAGAGCGTTCGGAAATCCGGACGTCAAAAATCCGGAGCGTCGCAAATCCGGATCGGTGGTGATAGCAGGTAGGGGAGGTAGTGGAAGGTGTCCTCGAGAGTTCAACGACTTAGCCAGTCACCTCTCCTTGGTCACGTGCTCGGCTCAGTTCTGTGCTATCATTTACAAACTTTACAGTAGTCGTATAGTTGCCTTGTGACGTTTTAGTGTGCGAGTTAAAACGGTTACATATTTTTACTTTGTTAATCATGTCATCATTATCAAATAAAAGGAAACATACATTTTTATCTATAGAGGATAAGTTAGAAATTTTATGAAGACTGTCTAAAGGGGAAAGTGGTGCATCTCTCGCTAAAATATATGGTGTGGGAACCTCAATCATTAGTGACATTAAAGCAAAGAAAGGCAGTTTGCAACGTTTTGCTTCAAAACTAGATTCTGAAGAAGGTTCACAGAAAAGAAAAGCCACACGTATACGTATGTATACAGTTATTAAAAGCACATTTGAAAATCCGGACAATTCAGTAATCCGGATGGGTCCCGGTCCCGATCGATCCGGATTAACGACGCTCCACTGTAGTTCACAAAATATATAAAGAGAACAAGTCGTATAATAGGCTAAGCGTCAGGGAGTAAAATAAGCCCCAATTCGGAAATAATTCTTGGAAATCTGCTTTATATTAGATCTGTAATGAACATACTTAGTTTTTCCCCTCCTACGAGGTTTGCGTTCGGCACCATCTTGGTGGCGAAATAAGGGTTTTCACGATTATCTCATTGAACGTTAATTTTATGGTAAAAATAGTTATTATTTATATTATTCAAAATAAAATTTTCTATAAAATGTTCAACATACTTTTTCGTAAAATGAACAATTTTCGAGTTATAGCTACGAGAAGCCTAAACTTTTCACACAACTGCACGCATTAAAGAATTTTCCATCCTATATTTCAATTTTTACGCCAAATATTTGGTAATTTTAACAGATTAAGTGTTAACGGTGCATTAGTTAATAAATATTAATGTAAAAATGCAAAAATAGTTATAATATATACTATTCAGAATAAAATTATCTATAAAAAAAAGTATTGAACACATTTTTCTTAGATTAAGTATTTTATAGTTACATCAGCAAGAAGCCTATGATGTTCACACAACTGCTCGCAATTAAGGGGTTCCCAATCAATCTTTCAATTTTAACGTTAAATAATCCTTAAATACAACAATGTTTTTTTAAATATATTTATTTATTTAGGTTAAAACCTTTATGGTAATCATAGTTATCATATCCTTTACGCTCGCTAGGCTTCGGTTGACACTACACGTGTTAGTCACGAGAAAAACAATAATAAACTTTGTGGTATTTTTTATGTGTAAGTAAAATTAATTAAAGGAACATTTACATTAAATCAACATACACTGTGACTTATTTGTTGGCCTTTAACGCAGGTGTCCACGAATGACTCATTTGTTTTTGTTACGAGTGTATCTTCTCGCCAACACATAGTTAAGAGAGGGAGGAAAAAATTGCGCTAAATATTGTTAGTCTGTGTCATACATAACCTGAATGAAGGAGGACGCCTCTAGATAGTGTTCCGAAAATAAGCTAATACGTATGTGTACGCGTCTCTCTTGAAAAGGGGTTGATATATAGAAGTCTAGGTTTCAAGAAACAAATTGTGCGTTAAGTAGCGAAGGTCCTCTCGTACAAAAGAAAATATTTCACAGGGAGTAGGTGTAGGCCTACTTTATTTAATGTAGGTAAAAATAACTAATTTTAAGAATACAAATAGTATCTAATACATAATATATGTAATAATAAATATGTGTTTTATTATTATACTCGTACATTGTATATCTATCAATTCTCTTTTATTAATATTAATTTAGTGATATTTTAAAATGGCGGATTGGACTGAGTGTTTCATCTGTGTTGAAACTTTGTTGGGATGTGAGACGATCGTAGTAAAGGAGCTAAGTATAAAAACATTGATAGAGAGTAGTAAGAAAAGGGGCCACAGTAAATCGATTCGTTTCCAAGCACTTAATTGTGTAACTCTGCATGAAAAGTGCCAAAAAATCCTACACAAAGGAAACTAACATTGTTGCGGCAGTAAAATCTCTCGGGAAAAAATCTGCTTCTATAATAAATGTTCGATGATCGAGTGTCCAGGAATTCGATTTCAAGGAAAAGTGCTTATTGTGTGCAGGAGACTCATCTGAGGGCTTTCGGAAAAATAAGTTAAAAAAGCTTCTGCAAAACGCGATTCTGTACACTTTGTCGAGAAACATTGACATTTAAGGAAAATCTTATTGAAGCCGCAAGGAATAGAAACGATTCTCGGGGTGCAGACGTCATTTTACATATTAGCCATGTGACTGATTTAGTTGTAGATGGGGGTAAGTGCTACGGCTCATGCATGAAAAAATTATTTGGTGCTCCTCCAACGCAACGCAGCAGTGGCCGACCCGAAGATGATGATGCCACAGCTGCGTTTGACTACATTTGTCATTACCTTGAGGCAAATCCAGAAGAATGCCAATTTTCTTTGAAAGAGATACTCAAAGGCTTCAAAGAATACATCCTGAACGAAAAAACGTTTTAAAAAAATTGCTGGGCAAATACGGTGAAGACATTATCATCACTACAGGATTCAACAAGCAACCTGTTATTTGCTTTCGAAATACCGGGTGTACTATTCTAATTGCAAATTGGTGCGAAACGCGAAAACAGAATAAACAAGAAGAATGCCTCCGAATTGTTAAATCGGCAGCAGACATAATCAGAGAAGATATCAGATCTAAAGTATATGATACCGATACTTATCCTTTGTCAAACTTTTATTTTTTATTTTGAAAGCGATGTTTTCGAATCACTCCAATTTCTTCTGAAATCGATCATTATGAAGAACAAGCGTGGAGCTGAAGGCAAATTGGGAACCAAAATTACCTCTATTTCACATGCAGTCATTGCTTCTGTTAGGCCAAGATCCTTCCTATCGCCTGTAAAAGTCTATCTTGGTGCGTTTCTTTCAAAAAAGTATGGTTTGAGAGATATTTTACAGGTTCTATCAGCTCTAGGATTTTGCAATACATACGAAGAAGTCATGATGCTCGAGATATCTTGTTTAAAGCACCCTCAGGGGGCTGTAATGTATGACTCATTTGCTCAATTTGTCTTTGACACCACCGACGTCCACATTGATACCATAGATGTATCCAACACTTTATGCAATGGGAGGAGTCCAGTGCGGATCTCCTTTCAATTCAGTTTCTTCAGGTGAAAGAATTGCAAGAATAGGAAAGATCTCAGGCGCATATACTATTGGAGAATTTGGCCCTATTCCATTTATTACTTTCCAAAAAATAGTAAAGGCAGGACTGGCAAACATAAACATAAAAAATCTCAACTAAAAGAATCCAATTTCTAGTGAAGTGTAATTGTTGCCTAGTGACTTCCTATTGATTTATGGAAAATGAAAGGTTTGCTTCATATTCCAGGCTGGGACGGCTTCATGGAAGAATTCACATCATTTAAGACATAAAAAACGCGAATATTGTGTCTACCCTTTGTCAATTCTCCACCAAGTAAATATGATACAATACATGCTGCACTCCTAAGCGCAGATGAGGAATGCAGATCGTTTAATCAAGGTTGCTGCATTGAAACATTCGATCTGCCGCTTTATATTAAGGCTCGTAATATAATAAATTCCAACAGTTCTAACTCTGAACTTAGATCAGCCATTGTCAGATTTTGTGGTTTTCATCTGCTAATATCTTTCCTCGGTGCAATTGTATACATTATGGACGGAAGTAGTTTACAAGATTTGTTCAATGTCGTATATGCTATTGCATCCACTGACAAAATGTTATCAGGCTATACCTATTCGAGGGCCTTAAGAGGACCAATTTTAGCACACCTGGCTTTGGCCAAAGTAAGCTTATCGATGCTGAATATAACCGACGAAGAGTACTCAACAGTACTAGAAGTTCTTCTTGAAGTTGGAGTACCATCCTTTGTGGATAAAAGTGAAGCAGAACCAATTGAGATTATTATACGGACATTTTCTGATAAATTACTTGAACTCGAGAAAAACAGAGAAGCAGCAAAACTTTGTATCCAAAATTTTCATATGGTGACTTTAGTAAAACAATTTGTACAAGCTGAAAGAAGTGGATATTGGTACTTGCATCTGCAATGTGTACAAAAAAGGTTTCCTTATTTTCATGCAAGTGGCCGCTTTTTGTATGCAAAATCCTGTCAACTCTATTTTCAGAATATACTTGATATTAAATCTAGACTTACTCCATAGGAATATGAACGATTTGTGACAAATTGTTTTTTTTCACGATTAGATGCTCTGAAATATTTTTGTCTGGCATATGGACAGCTATGAAAATAGAGCATACCCTTATGATATTGATGAAGAATACTGGTGGCACGCCAACATTCCTTAAGAGCATACCAACAAATTCAAACATGGTATGGCAACAACAATAATCCCTTAGTTTGGGGATGGAAAAATTCAAAGCACGGCTTACTTCTTGTAACCAGCACCAACGATCCAGCTCCACAAGTACTCCTTAAAACCATATCTTGTAAATGCATTAAAGGTTGCAGAGCAGCTTGAATTTGTCGTAAAGTTGGTCTCCAATGCTCCACTATTTGTTTTCATTGCCAGGGACAATCATGAAGAAATATCGCACATGAAGAGGACATGGTAAATCACGATGAAGAAATTGATGTACAATTCGATTACTTTATTACTGAAGAAACTTATGAAACTGAGGTGGATAGCAAAACATTCATCATCCCTTAACATTCAAGATAATAAAATTGAATTAAAAGCATTGTAGTGGATAAGGCTTACAAGGGAAACCCCATGGGAAAAAAGCGCGCCATATACTCTACCGCGTGGTGGTGTGGAAACGAGTATGAATATATGACTATGTCAAATATATGTCTTGCAAGTATAAGAACCAGAATGTTTTAATACATTCACTGATTATTTCCCTTCTATTCCCATTAGTGAGTTATGAGCGGAATAAGAGAAACAATAAAATAGCTCTATGACCGTAAATGTTTTGACTTACGTTGTAAAAATAAATAAAAATATTATAAAATTATGTTGTAATAAATATTATTTCTTTGGGGTTATAAGACATAAATCTCTTATAACAAATGCACTGGTTACATTTTATTGGCTAAAATAACGGATCATTTAATGTGAAAACTAAAAGATATATTGGGAACCCCTTTATTGCGTGCAGTTGAATGAAAATCGTAGATTTCTTGCGGCTATAACTATAAAATACTTAATTTAATATAAATGGGTTCAAGACTTTTTTATAGATAATTTTATCCTGAATAATATATATCAAAACTATTTTTAAGGTAAAATTAATGTTTGACGAGATAATCAAGAAAAACATCATTTTGCCGCCATATTTCAGAGATGGCGCCGAACACAGACTTCGTAGGAAGGGGAAAACTTGGTGTGTTATTGAGAGACCTTTAATAAGGCGATTAAGACAATTTTCAGATTTTTTCCTAATTCAAATACCTGACGCGTGGCCTATAAGCAGCATTAAATGTTTCGGTATGACAATCTTATTTTTGTTGTACAAATCATTAATAAACACTAGTTATTGTCATATACATCCAACTAGTAATTACCTGCTTCGGTGTCCACCTGGTCTAAGGCGTCAATCCCACATTAGACTTGACTGCCGATGACAGACACATTGAGGTTCGAATCTTGGTCGGGTGCACTGAGGATATTTCTCCAAAATTGTCTTCCACTCTCCTTTCACGCAAATGCTGGTATATTTCCTCTAAATTTAACCTTCCTCGTCCCTAACTCTTTAGTGTAATAAATATACATGCGTATAGCCTGAGCAGGTAGTGAGCCGCGGTGCTAAAGAAAAAAAATATAATTGCTGTCTATCATTTTGATATATATTTAAACATTTTCCAAAGGTAAGTTTTGGTACCGTCTCTGTAATTTATATACTCGTAATTAACTACGATACCAAAAGCGCAAAAACGCTTTGGTCGTAAACATCGATATCAATTCAATCGTGAAAGCTCGCCTCATACATCATTTCTTCTAAAGAATAATTCTGTATTTCCTGGAAATTTAACTTCATGTTTCTGAGTATTTGCTGTAAGTTCTTGAATATGTTGCAATTAAGTTTTATTTTAGTTTTTAAAAATAGTGATAAAATATATTTTATGCGCATAGTCCAGTCTCAAGCCGCCAATCAAGTAAGACATCGTTGTTAGAGTAGTTTAAGAAGCATCTCAGAATATGCGCTTCATTTTTACATTTGATTTGATTTAAAATGTATTTAAAAAAATTATATTCCTGACAACCCACGTAAGTATAAGTATGATAGTTTTTATTAAATGGTGTTTAAATATATCAACATATTCCTTAAAATAAGAACATAAATCAGATTGAATTGAATTTTTTAATATTGTCTTTCAATTATGTGTTTTTCCTAACAATTAATATGCTTAGTCAATTTTCTTTATTTTATCTTGAATAACAATATATAAAATGATACGCTGAGGTTTAAACGGTCCCTCAAAGACACATTACAGTCAAATCTCGATTCTACGACATTTCACGGTTCCCTGGAAAAGGGTAGTTATTTCGAAGGGGTCGTTATTGGAATTTTAACAGATTTTGTTCTATCCCTGACCTTCATACGAAAAAATTGCATTTTTTAGACAATACGTGAAAAAGTAAATAAAATAAAACCTACCTATTTCTTGAAGAAGGTACTCCTTTCACTCATTTCGTCAAAATTATAAGTTCGTATCAAATTTTAAAAAAATAACGTGGATCATCAAAAATCGTTTACAAAATCCAACCAAAAACGTAACCAAATCAAAATAACAATGTTAAACAATAGCATGGGTCGCCAAAAATTGTTCACAAAATCAAACCAAAATAGTAACCAAATCGAGAATCGAAATAACAATGGCAAAAGCAAGCCTCGCGCGTGATGTAGCGGCAGTCGCGCGCGGGGAAACATTGTCTTGCTTGTGGGAGGGGGTGGACAGAGTCAAGTGATATTGGCTTGCATTGATGAGGTGGTGTCTTTTTTTATACCTGACCCACCCCAGTTACTAGTAATACAGCGTTCACAAAGATAATTGCAACGCAGCGACCAAAATAAATTCAACAAACACATTTTACAGCCGATTTCCTTAAACTTTTCAACCTTTTTTCCCACATTTTTCACAGTTCCTCAAAAAAGGGTCGTTACTTCGAGAGGGACGCTATTCCTGGGGTCGTAAAATCGAGAGTTGACTGTATGTTATAGCTTACCAAGCATTTGATTAAATTGTTCTTCAAAATGTGTTCATGTTTTGAATCTTAAATCTAAGACGACTATTTATTCGTGCCATGATACAATACAAACTCCATGACGTCAGACCGCAGTCTAACCATAACAACTGAGCGGACACCAAACGTTGCCGAAGATCATGCCAGCTTGTGCGGATAGAGGGTGTCATGTGGTCAGCACAACAAACTATCCTGCCATTAATCTCAGTTTTCTAGACCGAAGCCACTACTTTTCATTCAAGTAGCTCCTCATTTGTTCTCATAAGGCTGATATGACCCCATTACAAAACCACTGCTCCTCTGGAAGCACGGTGATTGGATCCGGTACTTCAGGATCTTTAGTCAGGAACTCTGACCAATAGACCACAGAGGTGGTCCACCATGATGCCATTCCATCACAAAAACAAATATACTCTTATTTTGTTGTACACTGCGTCTTTCCAGCTGTCCACACCAATTGGACAGGGATAAGGAAGGTACAATTAGAAGAAATGTACCCTTATTTTCATAACGGGAGAGAGACGGTAAACCATTTGATAAAAAATACCCCTTGCTTAGTACACCCGACAGGGATTCGAACCCTGACGTCCCCATTCCTGGAGCTCTAGTATTGCTAGAGCGACGCCTCAGTTCATAAGACCACCGATGGTGGTCACAAAAGCTGCTCTACAGGATAACATTTAATGTGTAAGAAATGATTCAGAGATTACTTACTACACATATTTAATAACATTTATAAAATATATATTTTAGAAAGACATAATAAAACAAGCTCGCAAACCCCAAGCGCGAGTATTAATTCAGCTGTAAACGAAAACTAAAGTTTAAAAAACATAATTATTTTATAATAATTTTATATTTTTTACAAAAAAAAGCCTTTTGTTTTGAAACAAAACATGCATATTCCTTCACTGCAAGAATGTATTTTTATATGTTAAGTGCCATAATGTCTATTCAAGACCTCATCAACTTGTACTAATTTTACTTTAAGGAAGGGGGTAAGGATTGATTTTAAGAACAAGCACAAGGATTCTCTTGAAGCAAAGTTTATTTTTTCAAAATTTTTATGAACCAACTCATCATATCAACACATGACTTAATAACTAACTTGGGTATAGGACAGACACAACACCCCCGTCTCCCTGCTTTCTATTGCTCTCTATGAAAGGGGAAACCTTAATTCCACGTATGCGAAATGCTTTGACTAAGCCAGGAATTGAACCCGAGTTTAAAGGACGACAGAACTAGAGACAAGAGTGAAAAGATATAAGAAAAGGTTCTCCAAGCACCAGATTTGAATTCGAACCCTAACCTAGAAAGCTTTGTTCTAGACTTGTTGGTGATGAAATGTTTGTTTTAAAAAGAAAAGCTAATGTTATAGCTTCACTTCTGTAAATATTTATCGTTTTAATCATAACTCCATTTTGTTTTAAATATATATTTTAAATAAATTTTCTATATATATAATGGTGTATACAATATTGTTAGTTTTTTAATTGAGGATATTTCACCTGCATTCTATAAATAAAGTGTTACACTAACCCCAGATTTAGTAATAACCTTAGCTAAGCTAACACATCTAACACTAAGCACCCAACTATGGAGCTAAAACAATAACTAGAAAGACTATCCATATTATGCATAGTTACTAAACCATGTTAATCATGACCTTGAATCAAACTAGAATGATGTTGTCAGCTTCCCTAACCCTTCGGTAATGGATATGGTAAACTATTATTTCCATTTGAGTAATATCATACATATAACTATATATAAGATTAGTTTTAACTCTATGTTACGCCCTTTATTAATGAGGATCTATGTTGTTAGGTGGTTGGTGTGTTGAAGCTCAATCTTAGGGAGAGCTGATTCGAGTCCAGTTATTATTAGCACCGCGTCTTACTACCCGTTCGGGCTGTACGCACTTACGCTAATGTGTAATGGTAGGGTGATTGTGAGATGAAATGAAGGACCTACAATTTAACGTGGAATCCGAACCACGGTGGAGGCCTGGCATTCCTCACATTCACAAGATGTCTTGTCAGAGGTGAAGGAAGGGTTTGGTAATCAGATAAATTTGTGCCGGGACCGAAGATTGAACCCCGGCCGCCAGCACAGAAGTCTGACACCTTACCCCTAGACCACCAGGTCACCTTCGAGTCCAGTTGATGCTGGCAAAGATAATTACCATTAGAATAAAGGTTCGTCCTGCTATCCATTTAGTAAATATATAGGCGTTAGTACTTGGTGATTAGGGATATTGTTCTTGGTTAAGTTAATTTGCCTCAGATACTGATGAGACGATTACTTTACCCCAAGACTAGCGAGGTCGATAGTAATATGTATATGTGTGATTGTTTACACATCATACGAGCTTAAAGTCTTAAATCACGTTCATACTGGTTTGCAATGTTTAAAAAGATATCCAATATTTCTCACTATCAGTATATGCTGTTGAGTAAAGTATAGATTTGTTTTCTATCAAAATGTATTACTAAGGAGAAAGTTCAATCTTTTTCACAATACCACTGAAATCACTAGTACGACGGCGGGCATTTATTATTATTATTATTATTATTATTAATATTTTCTTTAAAAGATGATTTCGGTAGGAAGAACAGTAGCCTATCTGATGTTTACTAAAATTACTTAAACAACTTTAATATATTCATAAATCAAGTCATACTATCTGCAGCTGTCACTTTTGAGTTTTGATAGATAGTACAATACCTATAAAATAACACAAATAATATAGTAAAACGTTATCAATGCTGGCCACAAAGAAACACGTTTGAATTTTCTAAACTGTTCTTCCAACCAAAATCAGGGTATAGTAAGACTATGATCGTAAGCGATGGGTATGAGAAGGACAATGCCAGTACTAGTTAACAGCGATAGAGGCTATCCAATAAAAGTGAAGAGGATTAGGAGGTTGACAGAGAAAGCTAATACTATTTAACAGTGGTTTCTCTTATAATCCAATCCTAAGGTATATTAGAGAGTCAAGGATTCTAGAAAATATCGTATTTGAAAAAAAATATGTTTTGGATGTTACAATTTTTACTTGGAATTTGTTTTTAAGCTCTAATACTGCGTATTGGTGGTTCAGTCTCTATATAATTATAGGAAAATCTTAGAAACCAAACTCTCAGACAATTTATATTCTTAATGTATTGATGTTTTAGTGAATGCCTTTTAGCAAAAATTGTTAGCTTATTATATTAAGTATTATTATTACTATATTAATTTCTAATAGTTTAAGTACTCAGCGTTGCCCGGGAGAAACGTATTTAGTTTAATGATTGTATGTGGAAGTTAACTTTAGATTAGTGCCTTTAATCCCTGCCCTTTTTTTTCTTCTAGCCCGGTTTTTAATTAATTTTAAGACATCTATTCGAAATGTTAAAAATCCGGCTTCGAGGTGCACACGTTGGTGAAAGAATGTAGTTTTTAAAATTTCAGACCTCTGCGTGCGGTAAATATCACGCAATACTAATGACAGACCAACTTCATTTTATTAATATTGCTTTGCTTACGACCCGGTTTTTAACTAATTAAATAATCTAATCAAAATTTTAAAATTCCTACTTCTAGATTCACAAGTTTTTGCATGATAGACCTCTGCTTGCGGTATATATTGCGATATACTCATAACAGACAAATAAAATCTTAATTTTACTAACACGGGAGCCTCGGTTATTCTGTTATATTCTTATTTCCTCTTTTGTTCATTATTTTTTCCAAAATTTGGATTAAAATTCGAGATTCAGAATTATAAGTTAAAATGAATATTCAGAATTATAAGTTAAAATGAAGATTCAGATTTGAAGATTCGGATTCGTAAAATAGTGTATTCGACCCTTCTCCAAAAAAGCATAGCTCGGTCTCTATTTTTCTATCTGCAATTTAAAATATATAAAATTAAAATAAAAAATAACAGACGATGGCTCCAATGGTATAGTTAGTGAATTAAATGAATGTTATTTTAGCAAAACTGAGAAAGAAAAGATTGTACTGTTGAACCGTCCTTAGCAACATCATAACATAATATGAGGTCAAAATCACAAATAAAAAGGCAATAGGAGTGAGCGGTTGAAGTTATTGTTTTTTGAATATCTGAGATTGACCTTCAAAACTCATAGCACGCAACTCACACCAGTTGCGGGAATAATATAATGACGGTTGCACTCAAGGAAAATTAAATATATAAATATGTACCCAAACTAAAGATATACCAAAACACACAAAACATAAGGGTATTATTTCTATTTTTAGCATTGAAAAGATTTGGAGTAGCTTTGTTGATATCTATTTAAAAGTATCATAATTAAATATATAAGTATAAGCATTACAATTTGAATAAGTTTGAACAATATATAAAGATCTTAAAAATTATTAATATAGCCGTAGAGTTGGTGAAAAGATTTTCATTATGAATTAAAATGCTTGAAGCAAAAACAATATCATAGCTAAATACGGTTTCAACTCAAGACAATTATATTAGAAGAGAACAATAATACCTAAATCAATTATTTACGCACCTAACCAGTTTGTGAAGGTACGTGATCTTCGTCAAAACAAAATATCCATTACGAAATTCATATCTACCTTCATAAGTTACAGCATGAGTCCTCGAAAATTCCTTCATTATTCCTTATACTTCTATATATATTCCCATTATACATTAAGATCTTACAAAATCGTACCATCGTACGGCCAATAGGCATTCCTCAGAATAAACACTTTAACTACAGGTGAAATTTGTCCATGTTTTCTTTTTTTAAACTGTCAAAAATCCTCATTAAAGAAAACTTAGTCTCAAAATTACCAATAATAACCCTCATAATTATATCTCTTCAGTCTCACAATTAGGTCGAGAGATATCTCTACAAAATAATAGATGGTTTCAAAAATAAATAAGGTATCAATATCCACATAAATGAATTAACTATCGATGTCCACGAAGTATCGAGATCCATACAAATTCATTGACCCAGAGTTTAACAATGATCAAAATCTACAATCTCATTACAAAGTTAATATTAGGAAGCCGAAAGAGAATTTTGAAAAGTTAAAAGGTAATTAACAATTAATAACCAGAATAAAAATTAAGTCGAAAAATAATTTAGACCTTACATTTTAACAATTCCGAAGCCTTAGCTTCCATCCAATACCTTCCTCCAAGCTAAATCCAAGAGTGACCATAAGTAGCCTCACCAGACATATATATATATATATAAACCCCCAGAGAACATTGGAGAGCGGGATAAAAGGTGGGGTAGACATATGGATCACCAGGGGAGGGGGGTGGGCGCGAATGATAACAGAAACCTCTACCATATACTCCAAACATCCCGTCGCTTCGAGAACGTAGAAGAACAACATCTCTTAGCATCTTAAACTCTTTGGACTGTCCATGTTTGTGTGGCGCGCTCTGGTGGTCGCCGATCGAAACTTGAGAGCAGCGGCTAGTTTTCCTCGCGGCGTGCTTATTCTCGGTAGTGTTTATGTTTTCTTCCCGACTCTTAGTTCTAGACGCAGGGCCGGTGAAACGGGGTAAGTTGTATAAATTTTTCTTAGTCGATTATTTTAGGATTGTAACCAAATGCTACACTGTCTGGAATATACAGTAATCAATGCAATACGAATACGAATAATATGCTAGCTATTATTAATAAAGGATTTTTGATTACTCTATTTAATAATTTCTGTTGTTTATTATATTTTATCTAAACCAATTAGGCTAATTTGAAAATTTTTGTGAAGTAGTCTATCAATAGTATATTGCAAAAAATAATATTAAAATTATCAAACATTGACCTTGAAAACAAACTCTAATTATGTTTTAAAAAATTAAATTTCTTCAAAGGGGATTTAATGATTAAAAATGCCATTTCCTATTTGAGGACTTTCCCATGGGTCCTCCCAGATAGGCCCGCTTAACTGCGGAAAAACTAAAAATATCTAGGTATAGTGTACTTGTAGGTTTACATTTAAAGAAGATTTAGTAGCGTTTTACCTGGGCCAGTGGATACTAAATCTAAATATCAAGCTCATTTACTCTTGTTTGTTGGTTCTGGTGAAGTTCGGGTTCAAATCCCGAGCTGTTATACTGAGGGTGTGTATTTCTAAATGATTTTCCACTCTCCCTCCACTCAGATTAGGGTACATTTCCTATAAACTAAACCCTTCTCAGTCCAAAAACAAGAGTGTATCGTATATGCAGATAAATCGAATGGGTAGAGAGACGCGGTGGAAAAAAAGAAGTTGCTTTTTGTAATTATATAAAGTTCAACAAGTCACAAAAGGGCTGCGTATTATTAAATCCCACAGTTTTATGTTTCAGAAAGGTTTGTATTATTTTATTGTTTCTAGTTGTTCAGCCTATGCAACATTTACCTTTAATCTAAGGACACGAATTGTAGAGGACTAATCTTAGTGAAATGTACAAGCATGTACTTATAGAAAAAATAGAAAACCCTAAGAAAGAATTCACCTTGACCTCCCGAGTCATTAAGACTCAATAGTACAATTACTACGCCAACCAAGCACCAGTCATTTCACTACCATCAAGTCTGTCCCCAAACCATAAAAACTGCACACAATAAAAGTTTTAAATTTCAAAACATTACTCTTTGATACAAATACACACAGAACAGGCCTAACACCAGGGAACTCTATCAAAGTGTCTTTATTATTTTTCGCCATTATCGTTTAATCTCTGGTGCCACTATTTCTCCCTCCTTCCTTTCCACCCTCTTCCGAATGTAAAACTTTCAGAGGAATGTGGTTTGCTTATCTTGTCCCTTTCAACACTACCAAACGTCGACGTATTACCGTGTTTATGAACTACATTGCTCCAACTTATCTGTGCGCGTTAGCTATTTAAGAAGACTGACAGAGGTCTAAGACATAGCTGCACATTTAGGAGTTGATATATTGAATCAAATAATCCATACCCTGATTTTGGTTAGAAGAACATCTTAGAAAATTCAGACTTTTTTTCGGTCAACAATGATAACATTTTACTATAATATTAGTGTTATATTTTATAGGTGTTGATAATAGTTATCAAACGTGACAGCTGCGGATAACATCACTTTATGTATGAATATATTGAACACTGTTTAAGTAAATTTGTAAACTACCAGATAGTCCTACCGTTCTTTAGACCAAAATCCGGGTATAAGAATTTGAAAACAAGAGCATAGGAACAAATACATAAATTTATCCCTTTTCCTATTAATAAAATCGATTGGGTTCTCCATCTTTATAGTTCTCATACCTTTTGAACTAATGGATGTACTTAAACCTAATTTGTACAAACATTTACCCCAATACATGCTCATATGTTTTATCCTCATCCCGAACATCAATGGGTGAACAAAGGTGTTCTTTCCTAAATGGTTTATCATTATATCTCAACACAAATGTGGGTACACTTACTTAATTTTAACTCTTCCTTTCTCGTCCTTAGCTCATTAGTGTAAATATCCGGATATCACAAACGGGTAGTGAGACGCGAAACTCGTGTACAGCCGTTTACAAAAATATTTAGGTTTTTCGATGGATTTTAATCAAACTATCCACACACACACAATCTAGGGTGCTTCAAGAATAGATGGTAAAACATAATTTTTAGCACACACAAAGTGCACATAATTTTGTTTATTCCTTTTGATAAATAAATCATCCCTGAGAAATATGAACTTAATTGGATGCTTTTAAGAACTGCCTCAAGCGTGGTTATATTTGACTGATTGGTGTGGCTTCTTTTCAGTGCTAGAGATGACCTGAAGTGCTCTATTATTGTAATATTCACCTTGAGATATTAATTTAAAATTCAATACAACTGTAGCATCCAAAAGGGGCATATGCCGACAAAATACATAAAAAAACATAAAAACTAAAGATATGGGGGAGTTTAACCCAGAGCGAGTGCCGAGGAGTTCTAGGTTGTAAATGCTTAACACAAAC
>CABEEJ010001094.1:126337-182522 GCA_901482245.1 Timema douglasi | reverse complement strand
TTCAATTGTTCTTATTTTCTATTTTTTTCTTTTTTGAAGTTTTGAACCCTCTTATTTTGGACGGTAGATCCAAATTATGGTTCAGTACAACATATAATAAAGATAGAAGAGTTTCTCAAATTTTATTGTAAAATACAATTATTTTAAACAAAGGGTTTTTTTGGTCAACAGTCGCTTGTATACATTTAAAGAGTCATATACAAAAACATCTCCTGGTAAATAATACGGCTAACGTTATTCTACAATTATTATTTTTTAATACACACAAACACAAATACGGTGGTGGTTGCAAGGTCCAAGGTAGGAATGTCAAACGTGGGTCCAGCGGAATGGATGCATGTGGACAACTCCATGATTATATGCAACTCTTGATGAGCCAACATATAATAGGACTCGATTCATCTTATTATAGATGTTGTAGAAATATACCATTTGAGATGGAATTTTAAAATTGGGCATTAGTTGGGGAAATATAGCAAATGAGGTTGGAGCACTGGATTTTTATGAGGAACAAACACCCAAATGATCATGGATTATCGGCCAGAATTTGACATAAATTTCGAAAGAGACTTCAAAACAATATTTAAAGTCTAACACTCACATCCTTATTAGATAAAAGAATTTCACATAAAATTGATTTAAAAAAAAATCAAAATGGTGATAATATTGAATTTTCCAACACGCAATCCCTCAGTATTAATCATTTTTAATTTGGCCGTTAGGATCAAACAAGTTTGACACCCCTGGTCTATCATCACTATTGCAATAAGGTGGAGTGTCGAGGACAGGGATATCAGGGTTTGAATACATCTCTGGTATACTGATGATGGATTTTCCCTTGTTTCCCCTCTTCACACAAATGGAGGTACATTTCATCTAAGTCTACCTTCTTCATCTCTACATTAGTACCATATTCCGTATTTATTCAATTCCAAGACACACTTATTTCCCTATTTAAACATCTCTAAAAATGGGGTGTTCTAGAATTACATTTATTTTTCAAACAATTCTCTCAATGACTCAAAAACTATATTATGGGATGATAAAAGAGTTAGACAGCCAAGAAAAATCAGAATATGAAGTAGACTCTGATATTGAGTCATAAGCAGATATTGGCAGCTCAGAATAATTAGACTAATATTGATTCAGAAAGAAATAATGAACATTTTTACTGCTAAATAAGGTATTATGGTCGTTAGTAGATTAATTTGTCTTAGGATACATTTTTTTTCTGTTGGTAATACTGAAAAATTATGGTGCGTCATACAATCAATGACATCTTAAAATCGAAAATCTATAGTACATGTGTATAGTCAAAACGGGATGTGCGACAAGATGAAGTAAGAAAAGAAAAATTATTGTACCATAATTTGTTCATGTATTCATACTGGTATATGCTGATCACCGACCTGAGGAGCACAAAAGGGAGATTGTACCTGAGTGCTAAACTTCACTCTCTGTGTAGGCCTTTCAGCCGTTTGTTTGATTTAAAACAACACTATAACATAAGCAAACGTAGGATTGTTCTGATAAACAAATGATGACATGAAAGTGCACGTCAAGTCACTAACTAAAAAATATACATAAACAACGATTAGTTTTTCTCAAAAATGCACTGGCCATTTGATCACTTCCTATTTTTAGTTCCTGGAAGTGTCTTGTATAAATTACAAGAAAAGAAGTATGAAGGTCCAATTTTTATTTGAACAGGTATTTTTATAGTTAAAAGTGAAAGTTTAAGTTGAGTCAATTTTTCTTTTCATTTGGTGTATGCAGACATTTTAATAAGGTAGCAGAGTATTTGTCTTTATTGTAGAAATAAAAGATATTTAATACTGAAACAAGTTACATGTAACAAAAACAAACAAATGAGGTAACACTTACCATCTGCCCTGTTGAACGTTAACTCTCATGCAGGTGTGCACTGATCTCTCTCTAATCCACCACTCAATAAAGTGAACCATGGTCTGTTCCTGCTCTCCGCTTAGGAAGAAAGCCATACCCACGAATAAAATAATTGAAGGCAGTTTGGCGCGCATAGTTGCCACTTCTGCCGCCTGGGTGGTTCTCGAACCTTCCCCTAGTTCCCTAGGCGACCCGTGCCGTCCCCCCTACTCTCTGGGGACATGTCTGTTTTGCTTGTTATATATTGAGATGTTTCGCCACTCATTGTGCCATAGACTTGCAGACGGTGAGAGCGGCAACAAAACTAAGGGTTATTTCAATTCATCAGAATTCTCTTTCAGATAATTATGGGGGGTTATTGTCAAAATTGTTGATTTGAGCTTACAAATTTAAATGTACTATCATGAGGGTTGTTTGTCAAGTATCCACGTGGTTAATATGTGACCACATTTTAATTTTTAATTTATTGTTATGGGAATTTGCTTTTGTTCATTTGTGAACTTTTTTTTTTTTTGCCTTTAGGCATCTGACCTTGGAACCTATTTTGGGGGAATTAAGATTGATCGCGGTTTTATTACCCTTTATATTTGTATGAGATACACACACTTGATTTTTGGTATTGTGCATTAAGCGGTTATTTGGGATACTGATCGCCTCAATTTGTAGTTATTTATGACTCTTTGGGATCATTGGTTTGACAGAGCACTTTCTTCTAACTTTATTCTTTTTGTAGTTTAAGTTATTTTCTTTAGGTAAATGGCTGGAAGTTGTTGCCATAAGTAACGAGCAGATTTGATATTTATATATTTGTCTTTGAACGACCCAGTCAAAATAAATATTCATATATATTTGTAGCATAGTGTCCTCGTAGAATATTGACATCTTTGGGTCTATAAAAAATATATATAGTTTGATTCTCCCAATCCACCTATAATATGTTGCTTTAAATAGGCTACTCTGTTCAATTTATTTATTGTTGGGGAGCTTTATTTAATGTTAATGTCCTCTTCCGTGCGGGTGCTGATCATTGTAAGACATTGTTGATTTGTCGTTGTGTAGTATTGAAGTTTTCCAACATCTGGTACTGTCAGGAGGCAGATCCAAAGGACGTCCAGGAGAAAGTGTAACAACATAGATGTAATAGCAGGAAATTTATAGTATATTTTAGGTTAGTTTTAGTTTAGGTTAGTTTTAGTTTAGTTAAGTTTAGTTTAAGATCTAGCCTTAGCGTTGGTTTTGTGCGACAATAGAAGCACAATCTCCGATAAGGCGCCGTGATGGATAAGAGGATACTCGTCTCCACTGGATCTTCTGACTACCCTAGGGATTTGCGATCCAGGGATCGATGGGAGAGCCAGCGGACCAACTAGTGAGAACTATTAGGGAATTTATGGAAATATGCGGGCTACAGTAACCCCACGGCTTCTTTGGTGCTGACTGACAGCTCACAGCTGACTTCTGACAGTTTACATTTAGGTTTATACTTAAATTTTGACTCTCAGAAGCGACATTTCAGATCATATAGTTTAGTGTAGGGATACATAATTTGGTCTGGTAACTTTTCAAAGCCGTCAGATGTGAGCTGTCAGTCAGCACCAAAGAAAATATGGGGGTACTGTAGTTAGTATATAAGATTCATAACCAGATTGTAACTTCAAAAAAAGAAATTCATACTGTAAATGGGAATAACTTTAGGATAAAGAATTAACGAGACCTAAATTAAATTGTTAGAAGTCAGGTCATAGATGTATGAAGTACCAAGATGGATTATAAGGCATATGAAACTGAGACAGTACTAGAAAGCCGGCAGTAGAAAATATATGACTTGAATACAAAAGTGACTCAGGCCACAGGCTGGAAACAACAATGGATGCAAAAATTTACGAAGTAGAAATAGGCAAAAGATAAATGAACAGTGAAAGGAGGCTGGAGAGGTAGGAGACCAGAATAAAGTAGACCTAAAAGAGTCACATGTAAAACAACACACCACATCAAAGTAAATATGAGGCGCATTGGGCACCTTCTTCAGCAGAAATGAGTGGAACAATGACTGGAGCACGGCTCGATGTTAGATGGATAATGTTCAATTATGTCTTGATTCTTCCCACTTTTTTGTCTTCAACTATTGTAAATAAATATTAAATTCTTAAGATTATTATATAGTACATAATCAGGCCTGCTAGGGAAGATGGAGTTGCCTCAGGTTGAGGCCAGCAGGGTATGACAGACGCAGCTAACATAAATTGATATACAAATAAATGAAAATGATAGTTTTTTTAGCCGCAAGATATGTCCATTCATAAAACAATTGGCATATATTTATAATTGCAATGATTGCATTGTAACTGGTAATTTAGATTGTTTTATGGATAAGTCATAATCACCTTTATTTAATAAAAGGTGTGGAGCAAGACAACCTTTGTGAACAATCAGATCATAATGCCTTCTTGTTAGAGCTTCCTGCCAGCTCAAGTATAGTACCTATATATTTAGGAATCAGAGAAAGGTTTTTTCTCTTACAGCTATGTAGGCGTTTATTTTTATTTTGTGTATGCACACTATTGTTTAATGAAAATAAATATAATTAACTATAAGCCCACTTTCAGACAAGCACATGTGAGCTAATTTAGGAGATCTGATACCTTGAGCAGTGATGTAGCCCCCCTGAGTCGTGATTTAGCTCACTTGAAATGTGGTGCAGCCTAATTGAGTCACAATGCAACTCCCTTGAACTTATAGATAGATAGAGCTACTTTCTACTGTTGTTAGTAGGCAGCTCATACCCTAACCCCAACCGTCCATCTTAGTAAATATTATAATATATTTCACCTTTTCTGAAGACAGGTCACCACACAAATGTATTGCCAGCCTCCAATTAGTTTCTTTGTTCAATTGACATGCCCAATAGATCTTGTGTCCTAAAACAATGGCCTCAGTATAATTTTCTGATGAATATTTCAGCATCGACACAGCTATTTCCATATCGAGTTGGAACTCACGTGTGCTCTTGTGAAAGGCCACATAAGACCCTGTATCCAATGAGTAACTTCAGCTCTCGTGAAATGGCTCTGGGGTCACACATCTGATTGAAAGACACCTATCACTAAAATCAGTTCTATCTTATCAAGCATTGTGATCCAAAATTGTGGAAAAAATGGCTCATTGCAATAAATATTGCAATGAGGATGGAACAGGGCTTATATACACAGTTATCAGAAAATTATAATTTTACTAGTTCGCATTTAAAACACAAGACCTAAGACTTTAGCTCTCAATAGGAAGTAAATCCCAAACAATGGCTGACCGATATAACTAATATTGATAAAAATCCCTTAACTCTTTTTCGAAAGAGCAATATCATGAAGATATACACATATCAAAGGATTAACAGATAAACCATAAGGAATGCACTGAGGTTAGTATATTTGATTAACTCATTTTCCGAATGAACTAGACAAGGCTATTAGTACCTAGAGGAACACCGCACATTCATAGTTTGTATTAAAAGAAATGGATGGTAAATACACACACTCATAACCTTTTACTGACACTAAACAGTATTTAACACAATTAGTTCTCAAATTGGTCTGACACCTTAGCTCAGTTGGTAGCGTGTCTGCCTAATGAACCAAGGGTCCCGGGCTTGATTCCCGGCATGGCCAAAAATTTGTCATTGGTGAAATATGGGTTATCATTTTACAGTGATAAATTAACAGTCGGGGAGTAAATATTGTGCCTGCCTTAGTCTTAAGTTAGATTATAAGGTATATGAAACTATGACATGCCTAGCAAGCCGGTAGTGGAAAATATATAGCTTGAATAAAAAATTGACCCGTACCATAGGCTGGAAACAATAGTGGGTGTAAAGTAAATTTGGAAACTTTACATTTACATGAAAGGGCAAACCCACATTTCACCAATGATACATTTTCCCAAATTATATGTTAATATTGCCTTAAAATAAAATATTGAAACAAATAAACCAAGGATAAATATTATAAAATAAATAGGTAATAATCCTAATTTTGGTAACAAATAGTGTCGATAATTTTAAAATGTTGGGTTGCTTGTTCCTTTTAGCTGATCGAAAATACAATTTTTATAGAAAGGCCAATTTAAATTTTTTGGCTTATTCATCTTCGTTAGCTACTTAAAAATATAATAAGTTGAAAGTCTTAAGTCTGCACCTTTGGGACTTGACAAGTACAGCATCACAGAATTCAACTAACAAGAAAACTTTATACAGGTACTCCTTATGCATGGCCTTACCATATCATACTACACATTATTGTTATGGCATACAAGGTAGAATAAAGTTTAAAATAGGAAATAATACACTACCTTTCACAACTCTTGGTCTTGAGGGTTAAAATACTACCAGAACATAGGCTAAAACAAGAATGTATAACCAAAACACTCGGATGTAGATGTAAACAGTTTTGGCGCCTTTGTATGACTGATAACACCGTCCTGGTGGCCGCCCCTCAAACTAATGACAACAGATTCTAAACATGCCGGACCGTGGGAGTTGCCGGATCACAGAATGCCGGACTCAGGAGTTTCAATTGTATTTGATAAGGGATAGCAAAGAAAATTTTAATATGTTGACTTGCTTATTAAATCTATTTGCCTACTCCTTTTAGCTGCTTAGAAATATAATTTTAGTTAATCTATGAATGAATTAAAAATAAAAGAGTATGGCGAAGGTAGTACGTATAAATTAAAATATTTCATAGAAAAATATTATTTTACTAGGTTACCTTTTCATAGACAATAATTTTTTTTACACATACTTTGTATTCTATGAATAGAGTTCATGATTGATCAAAGACAAATAGCTAGCGTCTTATAAAATAAGAGTAATAAAAATAAAAATAATGTGCTTTTGTTCTTTTGAAATAAATTATTAAAAATGTCATCACTGTGATTCACTATTGTCCATCCTAATACAAAGTTTTCGAGAAATATACCAGATTGTATTGCACAGCACATGGTGTGAATATTAAGTAAAGTATGTGTTGATTGGCCAACTTCTACAAGCAAGCCCCAGGAAGCTAAATGCTGCAACAAGAAACAAGACATAAAGTTTTACACGTGACATTTCAAACTACACACAGGAACACAACTACTCTACGAAAAAATATATGGTTGCTAACAATTCATTCAAGGGATATGAGAGTAATCAATAATTAAATCACCAATTTTGAAGTCTAGCCTTACCCTACCCCTCCAGGTTCTGCTAATAACAATGTCAGATACCCATAATAAGTATGATAACATCAAATCTAACAAACACTAGAACTTTTGATCTGAAGAGTGCGCTTTGGAAGACGAGCCTTATTTTCTCACTTAATTTGATTAAACATTAATTTTATTAAAATATGACGAGGTTTCAGTATGATATATAAATGTATATACATTGTTTTTCTTTGAATAAAGCTTTTTTTAAATTGTTAATAAAGTATTTTTATGAAAAAATAACTCAAAACGCTTTTGGGCATTACATTTTCATTATTGTTATGGATGGGTTACTTTGAATCCTTGAATTTTGGATGATATTTGAACTGATAATATAAAAAAATCATTAAAAATGCATATTTTTTAAATTTTGAATAAGATTTAAAGCTTGGTAGTAGTTTTTTTACCACATCTAAATGTGTAATATATTTTTTTTATCAGTTTTACTACCCATTTGGGTTACATAATAATTAGACTAGTGTGTTAGTGACGAGGAAGGCTTCATTTACAGGAGGTTTACCCACATTTGTGCCAAGGCAGAATTAAAATCCATTCATGAAAAGACACGCTCAGTACACCCGACCAAACCCAGATCTCCCTGGTGATGCTTTATACCATTCGACCACCAAGGTGGGTAGGGTGGTGTTAAATCATTAGTTATGATAACAGTAATTATGAATGTTATCATTAATTTATATAATTTATACCCGATTTTATTTCAATTTATTTATCAACGTGGAAAGTTTTATTTTTTGAACATAAGAGCCAAACCCACTTTTAACACACAACAAACTAAATCTTTGAAAATAATAATTTGCGGGATATTAATAAATATTTTTTTTAGGGCCAGAGATTAGCTTTAACAAACAAATTTTGATTTACTGACTTAAAATAACATTGTTTTAGAGTTTAATAAACCAACATAAACATTTTAGTTAAAAATGCTAATTTCTAAGAAATACTTTGTTTTCTAAATTTCTAGGTATTGCAAGAGCTAAAAGTGTGTGTGGGGGGTGGGGGGGAGGGAATCATTTAAATCCAATGAATGGGTAGCAGCAACCATACACTTATTTAAGTTGAACACACATAAAAAGGCAGAGAAAAGAAGGATACACACAAAAAGAGGGAGTGAAAGAGGAACACAGGTCAAACTTTACACTACTGCTACTGGACAAAAAGGAAATGGTGTCCTCATAAATAATAAAATCAATTGTTAACACCCAATTCCTCGACCTAGGTTTCCTCCTTCCAGATCTCTTCACGAGAACGTGTTAAAATGGCAACACGATTATATAAAATAGAAATTGTATTATATTTGTAAGAAGGTACAGGAAAGGTGGATATAAACATATAAAAGGGGGACGAACACAATATGGCCTTTACAATGAAAAAAACACAGTTCACACTTTACACTGCTGCCAATGGACAAAGAGGTAATGGATGTCTCTTAAAGAAAATTGATCGTCACCGCCCAATCCTCCGACCTAGGTTTCATTTTATCTATGCGTTGCGCGTTTCACACTCCTCCCTGATGAGTTCTGATAGAATGAAACCTAGGTCGGGGGATTGGGCGGTGGCAATCAATTTTCTTTAAGAGACATCCATTACCTCTTTGTCCATTGGCAGCAGTGTAAAGTGTGAACTGTGTTCTTCTTTTCATTGTAAGGGCCATATTGTGTTTGTCCCCGTTTTATATGTTTCTATCCACCTTTCCTGTACCTTCTTCCAAATATAATACAATTAGCTCGTAAAGCGAAAAGAGGTTTTCCTTATAGAATTATAAAATAGGAATTAAAATAAAAGTGAAAGAAAATTAGTAATTGAAGGTAAGGAAAAATGTACATGAACAAGGGTAAAAAACAAAACAAAAAACAACAACATAGGAATGACACAAAAAATGTAATGGAAAGGAAGTGAGAATAATATTACTCTCAAAGGAAAACTAAATGTTCTTCCTTGAAGAATCATTTGAGTTGGTAACACAAAATCAGACTAAATGCTTTCTCAAGGAAAATAATGTATTAAGAAATTAATAAAACCAAATTAAATAAATCTGTTAATACATTTTAATTTAGTAAAACTGCAATCGTGTAATCCTTAGGCGTCATCTACAGTCCACAGCATTATGAAAATGAATGAAATGGTTCATTTTAAGAAAACTTCATGAGAAAATAGGAAATTACACTGTGAAAAAACAATAATGTACACTTTGTTAGGGTCAAATCCAATCCTTAGAGTTCAAACAAATCATGGAATTGTACATTTAGCACTGACAAGTTTTCAGTCTAACTAAATATTAGTTTTTGGTGAAATAATAAAATTATTACAATATATTTTCCTTTTGAAGCAAAACATTAACAACAAAATTATTACTAAAAGAAACTATTGATAGATTAAACTAAACAATGACAGAAGAAAACAACAAATACTAAATATTAGTATAAAGCATATACATGAGTTAGTAGTTGCAGGCAACGATTATGTAGGGAAATATTACCTGCATTCCCTTTCATACTCTTCAAATGATGAAAGTGTACAACTGAGGTCAAAGCAACTGTAAGATATGTTCACCTAATTTTTTTTAGTATTGTAGAATATGATTTAAGAAAACTCTTAGCAAGTTGAATTCTCACCAGAGTATTAACTACTGATTCTCAGAATTTTACAGTCCTAAAACAAACACTTGATTTACAATACACTAGACTTTATATAGCTGATGTGGTGATAAACCAACAAAAAAGTAATATAATAAAACAAGCTAGCTTTGATTAATTGTGAAATATATTAAGATTGGAAACCAATTTAAAAAAAACATGACATAGTGAGAATGACAAGGTATTTGAACAGCATTGCAACTATTTTATAAATACAAATTCCCTGTTTTCTAGGTAGTCAAGAAAAAAAATCCAAATTTTTTGACAGTTTTGAGTGTTTTTAATTTTCCCATAAAAGTGACTGCTTTGAAGTCATGAAATGTGTGTTCAAAACAAGATGATTTGGTCTTAATGGGGAAATACATGCAGTCATTATGCAACCCAATGTTTCAAGTAAAAAAGGAGGAAGATACTTAATATAAGGTGTAGTCAAATCTGCAAGCTTAGTTCTTTAATTTTCTTTCTATTCTATGCGAAGGCCTAATTTATAAAGCTTATGGTCAAACTCCAAAATTATCAATTATTATAGTATGGTTTTAGTTTTTTTAGTCATAAAATTTTCTGTTCTGGTTTTCCAGGTGTACGACAAACCCGTAAAGCTAAAGAAATCAAGATAATAATGAATTTTCTGAACAGTAGATTGGAGGTTGGGAAACCAGGATGAAAAAAAAAAAGTTTATGTATGCCTCGTTGGGAAATGAACTTTGACTTTCCTACTGAGAGTCCACCAAGCCTTCCAAATACAAATAATCAAAATTATTTCTCACATTATGATATGAAGAAATTTCAATTCACATATAATGATTATTTCTATTAGAACTTCTCAAGGGATAGTTAATAGAATAGAGCTCTAGGTTAAACCATTGAGATATAGAAAGGTGTGAGCCCAGCTTAATGTTGTGGGGGTTTACTGGACTTAAAAACATAGCATACATAATAATTACACAAACAAGTGTTATTATTAAAACTTACACTGTCACAGACAGTTTCATCAAGAAAAGGGTGAGCGTTGTTGCTGACTGTCTCATAATCCTCATCACCTGTTTCCAGCCTGTGGCCAGATCAATTTGATAAAATGCCTCATCTCCCTCTGTCCGTCCACCACTCTTCCTCCTTTATTCTTGTTTATTTTTCGTCTCTCACTCACACACTTGCTATTCACTCCTCTTTCTTGGTCTCCCTTTCACTCTTTTCCCTCCAAAATTCAACACTTTCATCCTCCTTGGGATCCTCTCATTTTCCATTCTTCATTACATGACCAAACCCTCTCACCCTTGCTTCCTCTACTATCTCATGTAGCCCCTGTACTTCAACTCTTGCCCAAATATCTTTATTTCTAATCCTACTTCTGGTGACAGCTAGACTGAGCTTCACAAACTTCATTAGCATGGCCTCAACCTTCCTTGCCTCTCTTGCATCTAATATCCAGGTTTCTGCAGCATACATAAATATGGGTACCAAGTACATCCTAGACAGCACTTCCTTACACTTCAGGAGTTATCTTTTATATAACACCTCCCATTGCCACCTGTCTCAATAACACTAGCAAGGTATAAGGCATTCACGAGCTTAGTTTACCTGAATGACAGCTCGAAATGTTACTAGAAGTAATCCCTAACATATCAATACGCCAACAGCTGACATCTATCACTTTGGATGACTGTAATGAAATACAGATGGTAATATATTAATGTGATAGTTAACCACAGTAATTTAGGCCAATATTATTTATATATTTATTTGAGGTCGGACACAAAGGCTATCTATAGTTTTTCCCCTTAAAAAAAATATTCACACCACTTTCACAAAAACTTCTAACGAACATAGCCTCAAAATGGCAACTGACGAATCTAAACCATTTGATTGAACATAACGGTAAACAAGTTTTTTACAATGATGCAGAGACACAGTTGATGAAAATATTTTATTCAGTTAAATATTTCAAAATACTATAAAATAATCAAAAAATCATTTATTGTATGTAAAAAAAGACATGAATTATCTCTTTTGCAAGTAAATACGATGCCTGTATTAAAAGGTATTGATGTGTGCACTATATTATACAGTATAGATAACATTCCAAAACAAAGAATAAGTACTTTTAATTATGTTTAAAATATTGTTTCGAGTTGGACAAAAAGAAATTATTTTAAAAAAATGAAATAGTATGAGAAAACCTAAGTTTACCTTATTTTAAATGTAATATATAACAGGCAATTAAAGATCTTTACATTTATAACAAAACTGTGATCTTTTACAAGTGTTGGCAACCCAAAACCTAAACATATGATTTTCGAACTGTCATCCAGGTAAAAACCTATCGTGAATGGAATATACTTTACGCTCTTTAATACTTTCAAATGTACTCCATCCTTGTGCTTACTGTCCAGTTGACAGCCAGCCCATATGCTTTTATAACACTGACTGAAGAGACTGTCTGTGATAATGAAAGTATTAGTGAAAAATGACACTTGGACATATGAATCAAACCCAGGAGTTTTGACTTAGTACGCCAACACTCTTTAACCACTGAGCTACCCAGGAATTGTCCCAGGCTTAGGGCCATCCTTTACACATATTTTAAGGCAAAGTCTGTGATGGATGCGCAGAAATCGTCAGCTACAATAGTGTAAAAATATAGGGAGAAGCCCGATATATGTGTGAAAATTGTGCTGTACCACTCTGAGTGTACCATAAAACAACAGAAATTTAGGGCAGGCTAAAATAGTTTCTATTAGAACAGCTTCCATGCGTATGTTTTGGGCTTTCATGTAAGTGTGATATTTATTTAGAACATTTAGGTGTTATTTGAGTTAAATTATTTTTCCAAACATAAATAATTCAAATCAAATATACTCGGATTAGTATAGTCAGAATGGTGCATAATGATTTTAAAAAAACAACTTATATTTGTCTCTTAACATTTTCTTGAGTATTTGCATTCTATGGACAACATAATTTTTAAATAAACATCATTTCGGGAAAATGATAATAAATAGATTAAGGGTTAAGATTCAAAATTTTGAATTGAATTCGAATCTTAGTTATATTCAGATTTGAATTTGAAATTTTGAAGGTTCACACCAACTTATAATGAGATGACTGAGCTTGTCTTTGTGGCGCACGTTTTTGAATAGTATAGATCAGTAACGAGAGTTAGACCACACTCTTCTAGTCCATCATCTAAAGTATGTGGACATGTGAGGGTACCAACTTCTAAGACCGATTCATAATTATAGCCATAGGACTCATGATTGGCTTGTATTATCTTTGTACTAACCCATAAATTGGTGTCACATATATATGGCACAAATACAATTCAAACAAC
This sequence comes from Timema douglasi, assembly GCA_901482245.1. Taxonomy (NCBI): domain Eukaryota; kingdom Metazoa; phylum Arthropoda; class Insecta; order Phasmatodea; family Timematidae; genus Timema; species Timema douglasi. The sequence continues at coordinate 169,397 of CABEEJ010001094.1, read as the reverse complement.
TTAAAACCATCATATCTGTGCTAATATCCTTGACATTGATCGTGGACGGTGGGGTTCAATCCCAACTGAATGCATTAGAAGTAGTTTTTCCTATGGGATCTTTTTATCACCCCTATAAAAATAATGGTTTACTCCCTATAAATTCAATCCCAGCATCATTTCCAGGTTAATCGACAATATAGTAATATTGATGCCATTTTTACGACAGTAAGTTTGTTGCAATAAAATTTGCTTCCTTATGCCATTATATAGACGGTTCATATTTGAGCAAGAGCTTTTCTACCAACATTTAAGTTTAAGAGGCTCGAATTTTGTGACTTGAAGCGATGACCAGATTTTTGGAAAGGAGAAGTTATAAACTATGCATGCATATAGAGAACTTACTTAAGTTTGATGCTTGTAGATCTATACCTGGCAGTTAACAAGAATATATTTTCTGTGAATGACAAAATATTTGTTGGTTATAAAACATGGAGCAACTGTTGTGGCAACACCTAATTAGTTTCCCTCAATGACTGGACTGGTAGCTTATTGAAGTCTTAAGGCTCACAACATCAATAATTATGTATGATAGAAACTTTATCCGCCCTGTGTTGGTCGCATGGTCTAAATGTCAAGTATGGAAAACTTGTTGCAAATATTTTACAGAAATGTCTACCAAAAGTGTACAGGCTTTAAGATGAGATAATTTGAGTTCTTAAAAGCTAACTCATTGGCGTTGTATAATATGTGACAGTTCAAAATGTATTATATTTATTATTTTAAATGTAGGCTATATATAAATTAATGAAACACTTGTGCACATAAAGCAGTAATTGATAATTATGTTGGACATAATGATCTGGCAATGTTGTTTAATAGAATTAGGAATACACCCGAATCATCAATGTATATTTTGTTATGCATGGAAACAGATACAGCAAAGAGGGATAGATACACATAAAAGGAAACAAATATTCATTATTTAGCAATTTCCTCTTTTATTGTTTGTTTTGTTTTACTCTTTTAGGAAGTTGAGTTGTATGTTGCATAATTCTCCTGATACATTCTGCTAGAATGAAACTTAGTTCAAGGGATTGGGCACTTACGATCAATTTTCTTAAATAGGTAGCCATTACTGCTTTGTTCAGTGGTAGCAATAAAAAGTGTGAACAGTATTTTTCTTTTAATTATAAAAGAGATAATGTATATGTCCCATTTTATGTGTTTATATCCCTATTTCCTGTGACTTCTTCTATACATAAAGAAAAGTACTTAAAAAAAGATAAAATAGTTTAAAGAAAATGACAATCACTATTCTGATTAGCTTAAATCATTATTTTTTAAATATAGTGTAGTTAACTAAAACATAAATTCAAGCAAAATTAAACATAGGCAGGTCAATTAAATCTATCTGAAAAAGTGCACTTACCCAGACACAAACTCCTGATCCGAGGTCTGATCTTCAGCTTCCTCCACCACCCCTTCCTCCTCCTCTACGGCTGAAACATTAAACATCAGTTGTTAGTAACAATAGTAGCACCTGGTCAGTTTGTATTGGCTTGATAATTTCAAATAGATTGCTAACAAGTTCATAAACAATAAGAACAATTATTAAGACCTACTTTAACAGTAGCAACTCTTCGTTGTGTATTTTTTAGGGGATGGAGCCTTCAGATATTTAAATTCTTGGATACTTAATGATATGTGAGATTCAGGAAGTTTAGAAACAAAATCAGATTTAAGATATTAAAAAAATATTTATATATATATATTTATTCACATTATGAATTGTAATTTGTTTTGGAGCGTTTATAAAACTTGTTATAAGTAGACTTACTTACTCTATGGTATTAAGAACTAGAAAGTTAATTACCACACTTACAAAAGTACATCACCTATCCCTATCTTGAGATAGTTCTGTGATTTCACATTATAACTAAAACACATATCATATGCTTACAAGGTATATTTTCTTGAGCGGCTATAGAATTAGTGTGAACAAAATCCAAATTGAAAGAATAAAATCACAGAAGTTTGAGGAAGTGTAACTTTACGCTTGTTTTACAAACTTCAAATTTTAATTCGAGATTTGATGGTAAAATGAAGATTTAGATTTTTTTTAAAGTGGATTCAATGACCCAGCTTTATATTTTAACAATACCTGTGGTTTTACTTAAAATTAATACTTTTGGTGTACATTAACATCATTACAGGTTTATTTTTTTGGATAATAATACAAAATATATAACTTTGTTAAAAATAGGAGGGATAGTCAGCATACACTTACATGGTATGGTGTCTACTCAACTTGACCAATGAAATTCCCAACTTTTTACCAGATTTCCCTGATCCTATCCTAAACTTCCCAACCCAAAAGTATGTCACACACATCAATCCACTACCAACATTTTTTTATTAATCTTTTTTATGAATAAAAATAACTTTTAAAATTCAAATAAACTCTTTTTATTTGTATTAACATAAGTTATTATTATTATTATTATTATTGTTAGCACCGCGTCTTACTACCCGTTCGGGTTGTACGCGCTTACGCTAAAGTGTAATGATAGTGTGATTGTGAGATGAAATGGAGGACCTACAGTTTAACGTGGAATCCGAACCACGGTGGAGGCCTGGCATTCCCCACATTCACAAGTTGTGATTAATATGCGTCTTCTCAGAGGGGAAGGAAGGGTTTGGTAATCAGATAAATCTGTGCCAGGACCGAGGATTGAACCCCGGCCGCCAGCACAGAAGTCTGACACCTTACCCTTAGACCGCCAGGTCACCTATTAACATAAGTCTATTAGTAATTATAAAATATATTATATTTCGAGCAAAACAACATTTTAACGCATTTTTTTGTTGTAGTTTACCACGACTTATTCCCACTTTTTCCTGACCACTTCAAATTTCCTGCTAATTCCAGTATTACCGGTTGGTAGACATCACCCCACACTTACCTTAGTGGTACCATAGAAGGAATTGTTTTATCTAAACAATTTCTACTCCAGTATCTCTCAGGTAAGTGTGCTGGCTATCCATCCTAGTTTTAACCATAATTTAGCCTAGTACTCTATCCCAAATAAACTAAAAATAAAACAGAAACATTTATTTTGACCATTTGTTTAGGATCTAAATTCAACCTTCATCAATTAAGTAGACACACTAATCTAAGAGCAGAAAAATGTCCTCTCATTTAACATGATGAAAATTATTTAATCAGCTATACATAAAGAACATTTCACATATAAAAATTGTATGTGAACACCACCAGCATGCATGCAACTAATGTGTTAGAGGTCGTGAGTGTCAAAAACAAATATTAGCTAACACAGTGAATTGTTAGTGATATAAACTGAAAAAAAAATACACGGTTTTAGTTAAAAAGTTAAATAACAACTATCACACATGAGATACAAGACAAAATGTAAATGTTAGCGCCGCAGTGGCATAACTAGGGCGAGGCTGGTGGGGCATGCACCCTGGGTGCCGAATTCATTAACAGTACCAGCAACAATATAGGTTTAATTTTTTTAACAATAAAAGTGAATGTTGTTTTTATTGTTTTGTAACAAGTATTTTAACATGTAATCAGTTTGAGTACCAATATAAATAATTAGACAAATTTTATAGAGAGGGGCGCCTTATTTTTTATTTGTTGTGGATGCCCTCAACCCCCATCGACCCTAGTTACGCCTCTGAGCAGCTTTCATCGAAAGTATAGTGTCATAGATTCAGGTTAAGGTGGCCCGAGTTCAAATCAAGCAGAATTTGCCCAAGGAGAGTGTCATAGATTAAAGTTTAGGAGGCTCGAAATTGAATCAAGCAGGTTTCCCCATAAGTATAGTGTCATAGATTCAGGTTAAGGTGGCTCGAGTTCAAATCAAGCAGAATTTGCCCGAGGAGAGTGTCATAGATTAAAGTTTAGGAGGCTCGAAATTGAATCAAGCAGGTTTCACCACAAGTATAGTGTCATAGATTCAGGTTAAGGTGGCCCGAGTTCAAATCAAGCAGAACTTGCCCAAGGAGTGTGTCATAGATTCAAGTTTAGAAGGCTCGAAATTGAATCAAACAGGATTTACCTAAGAATAGTGTCATAAATTCTAGATAGGAGTCTGGGGTTTAACTCCTTTCTGAGTGAACTGTGGGCGGTTTATTTCCGCAGTGTGATTTCTCATTCCCACTCCAGGTAAATGTTGGCACATTTCCTTGACATGCCTCTCTTTAACCTTATTCATCATCTCACTTATATGTGAAATTCAAGTTTCCAGTTATTTAATTTTATTGGTGAGATATTTTTGACTATCTAAACTAGATTGGATCAGAACTAATCACTGTTGGGACAAGTTCCTCTTGCATGAACTAAATCTTATAGTTCAGTCGTTTGCGAACTATAGTCTACAGTTCAGTCAATCCTATTCATGGTCTAAGCCTATGCCAGGGTTAGTATTATATAATGATGGATATTGGGAACGTTTGTGCTTATAGCTTGTATTTGAGGGTTAGGATAGAAGGTATAGGTAGCCCTAATGCACAAAAAAACCCATCAAATAATCAACTTCCTTTCAACCAACACAGGCCTGCTATAAGAACTCATTGGAGAGTATTATTTAAGTTTGGCTCTTTGTTTCTGTGACCAAGATCGGCCAAATAACTACAAATGTTTATTGTTGCGTCATTTTGTAGTTTCTTTTTAAGTTTGACTAGTTCAGTCGGAGGAATCATTCAATTCTAATTATTTGTTCACAAACTACACAGTTCTAATTAAACACGTAATCTTTTACACATTATTATTTACTATTTTTTTCTTATTTATTACATCTTTCTTAGGTATAGATATAATAATAATAAATAGATAGTTAAGTCACATTTTTGAACTTAATACAGAAGGTAACAAAAATGAGATAACGTATTTTTAAGGACTTTAACCTCTGCTAAAAGTACATTTATCTTCTTTAGAAAACCGATTGAGTCTCAACTCTTATAAAAACTTATTCATTAATGTCAAAGGTAAGTTAATTAAGGTTCCACATGACCAACAGTATATATATTTTAAGCCCTTTAAGGTGTACAATGAATACCAGAGTGGCTTTACGCTATTCTCGGTATGGCCTATTTCTCACAAAGAACAATGACCCCAAGACCAGCTATATAGTAAACATCAGATGACATGATCTCATTATAAGGCTTATGAAGCTACGACAGACCTAGTAAGCCGGTGGTGAAAAATATATAGCTTGAATAAAAAACTGACCCAGGCCACAGGCAGTAATGGATATAAAGAAAATCACCACGATCTCAGACCAACCGTATTCACCAATGATGTCACACTGCTTTACAAACACTACCTGAAACTACTGTTACGTTCACTGCTTAAAGTAGATGAAAAAGGTATGCTGATCTTAAAATGACATCTCTATAAAAAATCTGCTAGGTAAAATTCAAAGAAAACAAAAAATTGGGAAAAGTCAAGGGAAGCCAAAACTGGGGAGGATTCAAGGAAGGTTAGATCAAAATAGCTTTTGAAGATTTCATGCAGTTTTCCGGAATTCCATTTTGAAACTTTAAATTTTAAGAAAATAATGTTTATTTGTAGACCCCTATACATCTTATACCTGCTTGCCAAATTCCACTTCCATCACACACAGAGAAGTTGTTGTTTGTATTAATTTTGGAAATTTGTACCCCCCACCCCCTTCCACCCTCGCGTTTCTCCAATTCCCTCTTGGAAATTTATATTTTTATTTAGTTATCTGGAGGAGTCCTTTTATCTGATTGGCAAAATTAAATTTTCTACTCCACCTAGAAGTATTTTTTTCCCCTTATTTCCCCTGTTCCACCTTTACCTTATTTCCGAGTTCCCATTTAAAATTGTGAGACTTTTCTGGTTATTTTCTACCACATTGAGTAGAAGTTTTGATTAATTTTGTTTCTTTATAAGTAAAACTTTTTTTTCGCTTCATGAAGTTTTACTTGTAAAGATATATTATATATTTGCATCCAATGTTCTTTCCTGTGTTTGTCCTTTATGTTATACCCTTTACATGTTCCTATATATGTGTCCTATCATTCTTTACAATTTTCCATTTTTACCCTTTTGTGTTTTTTTTTGTTTACTCTTTTAGGAAGTTGTGTTGCGCATTTCACACTCCTCCCCGATGAGTTCCGATAGAATAAAACCTAGGTCGGGGGATTGGGTGGTGATGATCAATTTTCTTTAAGAGACAACCATTACCTCTTTGTCCATTGGCAGCAGTGTAAAGTGTGAACTGTGTTCTTCTTTTCATTGTAAAGGTCATATTGTGTTCGTCCCCCCTTTTATATGTTTCTATCCACCTTTCCTATACCTTCTTCCAAATATAATTAAATAGTATTTAAAAATTGTTTTGGGCATCTGCCAGTTTAAAGAAATAAATGTTATCTACTCCTTCCATCTCTTTCTTGGCCTCCCTTGTGGTCTTTTTCCTACATACTTAATTTCCAAAATTTTCTTAGGCTCTTTTTCCATCCTCATTACATGACCATACCATCTCAGTCTTGCTCTCTCTACTATCTCCTGTATAGTACATGCACGACCTTAGTTTACTTGGATGACAGCTCAAGCTCTAATATATCCCTACGCCAATAGCTGACATCGTTCACTTTGGAAAACGGTAATGAAAATGTATGTTAATGTATGAATTTGATAGTCAACTGCAGTAATTTAAGCCAATATTATTTATATATATTTATTTAGGTTGGGCACAAAGCTTGTTTATTGTTTCATTCCACATAAATGAATTGTTATTTACATCACTTTCACTAAAGGTCTAACTAACATAGCTTCAAAATGGCAACCGACGAATTTAACCATGTGATTGAACATGATGGAAACAAGTTTTTACAATGATGCACCCATGCAGTACCCCAACTCTTCCCCGGATAACTTAACTCCTAATCTTGTTTCTCCTTGTGACAGCTAACATGCTCCACACTAAATTCCCATGGCCTCCACTTTCCTGGTCTCTCTTATATTCAATGCCCATGTTTCTGCTGTACATGACAATGGGTACAAAGTATACCCTGTACAATACTTCCTTACTGTTCAAGGGCACTTCCCTTCTCCATAGCAAGGAGGTGGAGGCATTTTACTAAAGTTACCCGGCCACTGGCTGGAAACAGTTGATGATGATGAGTAATAGGACATGTAAATAATATGGACATTATTAAGTATAAAGGAAATAAGGTGTATTTGATTACTTTCAAATTTGATTCATTTTCAGACATAATATCTTTTTTCCTATCAAATATGTATGAAAAAAGTGCATGGAGCAAAAACATTAAGTTATAAATAAAATGATAGAATATTAGGAAAATGATAGAACACAAATAAAAGTAAAAACACTGTAACACATATTTTTAGTGTTTTTAATTTTATTTGTGCTCTACCATTTTCCTAATATTCTATCATTTTATTTTTTCTTATCAAAGTGAGGGTATTTATAGTGTGTGACCTATATTCGGAGGCAGCTTATTTTCAGGCCAATATGGTAACAGGGTTGTTACACCCCCAATTCCGCTTTTTTGATTCCAAGCGAAGCCGAATCAAATATATGAATTTGTATCGAAATTGAAACAGAGTTGAAGAGAAGACCAAGCTTAAAAATATTGATAGCAAAGTTAAAGTTTACACACCCCAATTGTTTATTCAGAGCCTTGATCATTAGAGATAATCAAAAATCTAAAACTGTTGACATACAAAAACACATTTCTTTTTTTCTAGTATAACTAACTGAAAGTGTAACGTTTATAATAATTACAAAGATTATTAAAAAGAGATACCTATAAATTTATCTTTGCTTTTCAGACACAAACTGTGACATAAACAGTTCCAAAATAGCTTTTACTTTTAGTCCTCTGAATTTTATTTGAAATATTCACAAATTAACTAAAACTTGGAATATGTATTTGTTAGTTTGCTAATAAAGAATCAATTAACTATATAGGTTTACTCGAAAAAAAGTAAATAAACAAAATTGTCACTTCTTAAAGTTGTAAACATATTCAGCACTTGGAAATTACAACATAATTTATTTTGACAAGCAAATGTTTACTAGTTTAGAAATAAAGACTACAGTTTTAGATGATAATAGCTTCATATAAGCAAGACTCCACTATTGTTAAAAGTTGTAATGACACAGTTTAGGGACAAGGGTACACAAGCGCGACATATATAGCGACTGGACCCCCACAGGAATGGAGTTGTACTGACCTACGAGTACAGATGTTCATATCTTGATGCCTCCCCTGACTGACCGTCAGGGCTTAGTTCCAAAACTGGTACATCAACTTCCTGTCCATCCAGTACTGGAAATTTGTCATTAATCGTTTACAAATAATTTACTTTCAAAAAGATTTATGCTCCTTTCTTCTTTAAACTTACCTATTTTAGGTCTGAGTCAAATGAGATTTATATTATAAAATAAAATATGGTTTATAGAAGAGCAGTCCTCAAGTTTGAGAGTGCCGTCCGTCTCTGATAAAATTGTTAGTAAAATGTAACAGGAGCAATATTTTACCAACAAGTATTATTAGTCAAATTCTTGAACAAACTGCTTGAAACTTTTTTTTTTTGTGTGCAATATATCATCAACATTAGTAAGCAAGTTCGTTTTACGTTTTCACCAAGTTTGAAATATAAATTATTCAAAATAAATACATGTATAGGATAGTTTGACATTTTGTCTGAATTAAGGAGATTTGTATCCAATATACATTTTAAAAAAAGGATGAAAATTTACTTGCCAAACAAACAGCATGATTTTTTGTAATAAGACAAATCATTCTTAAGTAAGATATAAAAATGTAAAGTTTGGTTTTAACAGTTTTTCCACCGTGAATGACCAGATCTATCCTTAGATTCAGAATTGAATATATTAAGAAGGCAAGAAGAAACACCAATAATTAACAATTCTTTTTCCCCCCATCAGGAAAGTAAACCAATGAACTTGAATGTATGTCAGCGCCCATTATAATAGTTGTAGGAGTGATTCATAGCTTACCCTCCTTCTTTTTGCGTCCATATGCCCTCTTGGAGGTGACAGGAGGCTGGTCAGTCTCTCCATGCACCAGACTGTTCCTGTACATGAGCAATGGTTGCCAATCTTCACCCCTACTGGATGGCATACCTGCTGTTATCCGCCGGTCTAAAAAGGTCAGTCTAAGGGCAAACAAAATAATCACAGTTTAGCTCCAATATTCATCAAATAAAAGTAATGAGGCTAGAATAGAAATGCTCGTTACATTATTTAGTAGTGTTAGTGCCGGATAAAATATTTAACCCTGAAATGTTTCAGATTTTCTATCAATTATTAGGTATGCAATAAATAATATAATATAAATAGAATAGTATGTTATTCTAATTCTATACTCCTCTAATTTCAATAGGTTTATTTATTAACAGAATTGGCAGTATTATTTATATAAACTGGGGATGTAAGGTCTTCAAACATCTTAAATCTTGAAGAATATTCGATATTTAAGGATTTAAATAAAAAATATCAGATTCGAGAATCAAAAAAATAAATAAACTTGCTCAACATCCTGATGAGTTTTGATAGAATAAAAGTTAAAACCTAGGTCAGAGAATTGGGGGGTAGCGATCAATTTTCAAAATGCAGCAATTTTTGTCCAATAGGAGCAATGAAAAGTGTGAACTGTGTTCTTTTCATTGTAAATGCAATATTGTGTCATACCTTCTCTGTTTTTATCCACCTTTCCTGCACCTTCTTTCAAATATAATACAATTTTTTCCATTCATGTTAACAAGGTAGACTGATATTTGACCTGAAGATATTTTTTTTAATTTACACCCATTATTGTTTCCAGCGTATGGCCTGGGTTCGTTTTTATTCAAGCCATGTATTTTCCACTACTGGCTTGCTAGACCTGCTGTAGCTTCATATCCCTTATAATCTAATTTAAGACTAGAGCAGGCACAGCATCCAGTCCCCAACTGTTAATTTATCACTGTGAAAGGGTAAACCCACATGTCACCAATGATACATTTTTCGGCCGGGCCGCAAATCGAACTCGGGACCCTTAACTCAAGAGGCAGACATGCTACCGACTAAGCTAAGGTGACTTGAACTCAAGATAATATGTTTTGTTAAATTTTTAACTTACACAATCAAATGGCACAGTAAAATGTGTCTCATTAGAAGCATCAAATGAACATATTATTTGCATCCATCATGCTAATTTCACTTAAAATTTTCAGCATCCAGGCCTAGCCTATATATGGTCTACCGTTGCACCAATTCACAAATAGGGAGCTGGGCTGATCCGCGGCATTGAACATTTTTATAACTGCTGTTCCAAATAATTTATGCATGGTGATATTATCTTTGTAAAGCCTCATCTATATAGTCTGTAGCTCTGAATCCATATAGTCCTTAGCTTCTTACTGGCCCTTGGCCATTTTAATCGTGTCTACAGCGTTCCTATCCTTAAACAAATGAGTAAGTCACATTTTGTACAGTAAAACACTCTGAAAGAAAATTGTCTCCATAAAGAATCAATTAGAAGATACTTGGTTAGTCAATATACAAACCAAAAACACAAACTTTTTTAAGAAAATGTCCAGGATATACTTGAAATGTGCAATCATAATCACTATATAGACACGAGTTTATCCATCCAACTTTTATTAGTCTTTTCCTCTAGCTTAAAAATGCAAACTAAATATTAGTATCAGTATTCCGGATGTAAACTAAGAAAATCAATGTACTTTTAATTTTTAAATACTTAATAACATATTAATAAATAAGGAATCTTACATTTCTCCTTGCCACAAATATCAATTAATATTATTAAAATCAACAAAATATTGCTATGATGTTGAGAGCATACTCACACAACTCTCTTGTCTTGCTTGAGTAGCTTGTTGGTGAACTCTGTGAGAATTTCAAGAAAGGGTAAGTTTGGTGGGGGACCGGTAGGGTCCTCTATGTTCTCTAAAGGGTTTACTGAGAAAAGGATTCCCTCTCGATGGAGTGCGGTGATGGCCTCACGGTTCTTTACAGCATCCAAACCGAACGAAAGAGCAAACCTCTTAGCCAATTCCTAGAAAATAAATATTTAATATATTTGTAAAATTTACTCCACTGCTGTATTCGAAAATATGTCCAGGAGATTCTGTAGCAATCAAGGGGAGTATAGAAGAAAAAGAACCTATAATGATCAAAAACATAGTTTTACTGAATTCTTACCACCCCAGTTTGCTGCAGATCAATTTAATATAAATATAAACATGAGCTCGTGTTACCTTGAGGCTAATAAATTCCTCACTTTGCCGATTAACTCTGATCCCGTCCCTTTGCAGATCCTTGAAGAGCAGTGTGAGGCTGAGAGCCATAGTTCGAGCGCAGTTAGTCTTGTTGATCTCTCGAGCCTTCCCTAATGTGGCCTTGATGATGTCACCATAGTCATTATAATACTGGAATAAACATTTCATAATAAAGACTTTTATTTTTTACAGCCGTTATGGTTAAAATTCAAACCAACTTATTTTTTGTTTTTCCAAAGCATAGTGATGTTTGTTTGCACCACATTTTACTACCATACCAGGTTTTATGTAACTAATTATATTAATGAGGTAGAGATGAGGAAGATACAAGTTAAAGGAAAAGGTCTCGGAACCATTTAGGAACATTTAACTTTAGGTACACTCGCCTTCACCAGGAAACAATATTAGATGAGCATCATGTTTAGTATGCATGCCCACCAGTGCAGGTATTTGATAACTAATATATTTTTATTATTTACTGTGGAATTAATTTTTAGGTCCGTGCGGAGATTACATTTTGAATTAGGAAATTTTTCGGATTGTGAAATAATGATTTCCTTTGGGAAATGTAATTTCTTTCTATAATTGACACACTTTAATAATAATAATAATGATAATTTAACCTTCACATTTATTTCGATTAAAAAATAAATAATTAGATGATAAATTTGGAAGCTTTTGGCAATTTGATCATAAATGAACCAAATATGATAGTTTCATATTATTCAAATATATGGGTACTGGGTAGATATAAATAAATATTTTTGAATTGGGTCAAGAAAAGGGACAAAAACTCTTATTCAATTTTGGTTACGAGTATGAATAATAAATTTTAATTTTGCAATCTTGTAGAGTTTTTGAAAGTAAAAGAAATACTAGGCTCAAGCATTATATATCTTATTTATATTTAAATTGTATGTGTTCCAACAAAATCTAGCTAATATTTTGTCTCACAAGTGCTGTGTAATGTGTTGACTCAAAGTCAAATAAACAACCTGGGTTAATGCAAATACTATAATTGTGTAGTTTTTAATATACAGTTTTTTTTTGTATGGATATAAATAAATAATCAAAAGAGATTTTATAAGTGAATAAAATTAAAAAATGATAGTGTATATTTGAATAAATACTTAGCATCAAAATATTTAAGCTAATCTGAATGAATAAAAGTGAGCCACAGGCTTGTCCGTTCCTATGAACAAAAACTTTTCTCAACTAGGCCACTGTGCCTAGTTACCTCTTACATTTTAGTAATTAGATCTCACACCAAAGACAATATTCTACTATAAAAATATTAGATTCTACAACTTATTTATTCATGTGGTCATGATACAAAAGAAATTGGATGACAGTCCAAATAATAAGATTAATATAATAGATGTGACTTGATGCAAATGTGTGGTAAAAGAGTATTTAATGTGTAGTTTGATTTATAAAATTTACTTCATAATTATTTTGCTATTATGATAGGTTTTCCTAACTTAAATATCTTCACAGATAAATATTAACATCACTTATGTGTATTGTGGTTATGTTCAACTTGTGTTCACTAGGTAGTTGTAAAATAAAAGCGACTGACATCTAATAAATGAAATATAAGGTTGAATTAATATTAAATTTTTCTCCAAAAAATCCAGGAAATAATAATTTATCACTCCACTCAAGTTTCGGAAACGTCTATTGTCCTGAGTTTTTGGATACCGCAGGGACCCCTTTTTTAATCTCTAGTTTTACAATCACTTAACAATATATAAAGTTTGAGTTTCATAGGAAGCCTCTTATTTCAAATATGGAAACTCGTGGTGCCAGAATGGCTGGGAAAAAAAGTATTACAATTGTATTTACATTCTTAGTCCATTTAATAGTGTACAGTAATCCACAATAAAGTATTATTGGAAGCTTTTGATAACGTTTTAGATGAACGTTATAATCAATAAGTAAAATAAAACATATTTAAAGAATGGCGAATTTTAATGAGTTTCAATCAACAATGGTGGTCGAAAGTGAGCTTACTATGAAAATCATATGAATAATTGAGATTTGAAAGTCAACTAATCCCCTATTTAACCTGAAATGCAGGTTATTTGTATACAAGCAGATGGGTCAATTTCCAAGCCTAGTTTATAAATATGTATGGTCCCTAATAACTTTAATTCCATGGAATTTCATACAAATTTTCTTAGGGATGGTTGGTCACTATGTGAGGTTTAACACATCAAAAAGCTATAGCGGGGATTCTCAACTGGTGTGCTGCAATACTCTGGTACTGTAAGATCGACCGGGTGTATTTTAAGGGGGGAAAACTATTATGTAAATACAAACAATAAAATAAAGAAACAGAAGATAGTTTAGTTTTTTAGTTTTTCTATAAATTGCATGCGCTACACCACATTATGTGAGAAACACCTACCAACACCCCCATGCCTCCCCACCAGACCAGTCAAAGAGCCACTTATGGAATTGGAACTGTGTGGATGCAGTGTGAGTCACTTATTAAGAGTTATTTCGCTCACTACTATGCTACCAGCGCTCTCCTTTAATTTGCTAATTAAATGAGTAATAATATTTAGCACCGCGTCTTACTACCCGTTCGGGTTATACGCTTTAATTATTAATTACTCTAATGGATTAGGAATTGGGAAGGTTGAAATAGAGGAATTGAACCCGCATTTGCGTGGAGGGAGAGTGGAAAACCATTTAGGAAAAACCACCCTCAGTTCACCCGACCGAGATTCGATCCTCAATCTCCCTGTCCTCAGTGGTCGAGCTCAACACGACAAGCGCGTTAGCTAACTACGCCACCGAGGCGGGTAATTAAATGAGATCGGCCATGTTCGTCTGTTGCTATTGTGACATTTAATTGTTAATTTTCTTTATTTGAGATATTTAATGTGCACTTTCTGAACCAATTGATTATGCCAACATACGAGAATTTCTAGTAATGGGAGTAAAAGTGCCCACCAATTTTGTCAGGAAAGGTATTTTCACATACCTACCAAGAGTTATTTTACGTGCCACAATCGATACCGGACTACGGACTTTACTTACTCTCTGAAGGAAGACGTGCTACGGATTTTAATTGTTCAAGAAAGATCTGTCAACCTTGGCTGGGTTCGAACCCAGGAACATCGGGTCCCGATGCGAGCGCTTTACCCCAAGACCCCCAAGGTTGTTTAATTGTTGTCTCTCGTGATTACTATGGGTAAGTTTACTGTGAAGAAACGTAAACTTCAGGACAGTGAAGGTGAACTGTCGGCTTTTATTGTTTGTTCTATTCTGAACATCAAAATTGATCCCAGCCTGTCAAGTTCAAAATATAAGGTTTCTTTTTTTTTAATGACATAATTGAACAATTACTTATCATAATGATTTATGTGGAGCAGTGACAAGGATAAGCCTCGCCCCGTGTATATAGTTTGTGGGGAAACACTAAGCAATCACACCATTGTACCCACCGGCATCTTACTACCAAGCACCCTGGCGAGTCACAGAAAAGTTTGTCTTATTTTTCACTATTGGAGGTGTAGAAAAAAGCAGCTGGCAGAATGATCAAAAGAGCCACTCACCATAGCTGACATTGCACTTGAGGGGTCTTCAAAATTGCAAAAGTTATAGCAAAAATAATTAAATAGAATACTACTGGAGAGGAAATAAGTGGCCCTGCAATTTGTATGTAATATTATATAGATGGAACAATACTTGACCAAGAAGTTAGAAATCAGGTTTCAAAAGTTCCCCTTTCTCCAACAGTTCAATCAGCAGTAGGATATCTAGAATGTTGTAAAACAAAACTAACCCTAAATGTGTTTTACAAATAAATGAAAGCCTAGACATTGCTGGCAAATGTCAGCTCCTTAGGTTTAACAGATTTATTGATGATAAAGATATAGGTGAGGGGTTTCTGTTTTGTAAAGAGCCAGAAACTTCAACTCCTGAGTAGGATAATTAGTTTGTTACCTACCATCTCGCTGACCACGACCTTTCACAGAAAGACTGTTGTGGTGCAAGTACTGAAGGTGCACCCTCAACAGTTTAATGTGGAATCCGAACCACGGTGGAGACCTGGCATTCCTCACATTCACAATCCAAAGCTATTAATCTATAGGTGTATTAATATATTTTATTCAGATTTTGGTCATATATATCGTTCAATTAATACAGTAGGAGAATCAGAAAAAATTAGGGCTGGGTCGATGCCAATAACTGATCTGATACATCAGCCGATATTAGCACAATGGCCAGGGATAGTCTGTTTTTTATCATGCAAATATTTTACGCTGATAATTAAAGATTTATAGATATATTTTAAATTATCAAGTAATGAGTTATATCATTATATATTCACATCCAATGTCCTTTTCCTGTGTTTGTCCTTTATGTTATACCTTTTACATGTTCCTATCTATGTGTTCTATCATTCTTTACCATTTTCCTTTTTCTCCCCTTTTGTGTTTTTATGGTTTCCTCTTTTAGGAAGTTGCGTTGCATATTTCACACTCCTCCCTGATGAGTTCCGATAGAATGAAACCTGGGTCGGGGGATTGGGTGGTGACGATCAATTTTCTTTAAGAGGCAACCATTATCTCTTTGTCCATTGGCAGCGGTGTAAAGTGTGAACTGTGTTCTTCTTTTCATTGTAAAGGCCATATTGTGTTTGTCCCCCTTTTATATGTTTCTATCCACCTTTCCTATATCTTCTTCCAAATATAATACAAGTAATGAAAATATAATTCATAGTTCAAACAAAAATATTTAAATTCAATCGCATGCAAACACAAATTTTTTAACTCTACGTTAGATATTTTATTTTATAATAAACAGAAAAAGCAACAATCTAAACAAAATAAACCATTTAATTTTATTTATCTTAAGGCTTATTTCAAATTATAAAATAATTGATAAATATATTAGCGATAAAGATTTCCTCACATAACAAAGTTTAAACATTATCAAAAAACCATATTAGGTGGGTCAGTATGATTTTATTTGTTGTGGATTTATAAACAATTAAAAATACATCATATTATGGCTATAAGTAAAGTATTTGTAATTGAATACAAGTTGTATACCAACCTAATATGAAATATTACCTAAATCTTTAAGTACAAGCCGAGGCCCACGCGTGCGCAAAACATTTTGCTTTCTATTTAAATAATATTTGTTTTTTATATTTTCCTATTTTTTCTGTTGGCTGAATTAACTAAACTATATTTTATTTACATAAGCATAAATTAGTCATACATCAAAAACTACGAATACGTCCAAGATAACATATCATTGTTGTGCAATTGCGTACTCTAGAGGCTATATACACAAAACCGTATTCAGTAATAATGTGTTTTTCTTTTCTTCATGGTGTGTGACGTCGGCTGCATGCCGATTACTAATCGCTCCAAGATCTGCTCGATCAATCGCTCGCTCACTGGACGCGCCCCGAAATCATTTCTTAGAGCGCATATAGATATATACTAAAATTGTGCATAATATTTATTGTGTCATTTCTTAGTTTATTTTTCATTTAGGGGCCTAGTTGATATTTGAATTTGTTATTTATGATTATGAATGTTCTTGTTTAATATGACAAGGCTAAAATATTTTCTTATGTATAGGTGGTCTTCATTTAAAAACAAACTAGGTGTATTTTCCTTAAGTGTACAATATTAAGTTTGTGATTTTTCCTTATTTATTTTTTTATATCGGTATGTTAATTTATTTGTAATTATATACATTCTTGTTTATTATGACAGTGCAGTAGGCATAACCATAAAATTAAATATATCTAACCAACTTTAACGTTTAAAGCTTTAACTTACTTTTATTCCACAAACCTACTACTATCATGAATAGTATAAAAGTGGCAAAATCAGATAGTTCTTGTTTTTCAGTAGTGTTACTGTACACTTACGGAGGAGGAGGGAGGGTGGGGGGATAAAAACTAAGTCGGCATCGGTCACTGGCAATATCTGCAAAAGGGCTTATCGGCCCAGCTCTAGTAAAATATTTATTTTATTTTAAATAATTAAAAATGTAAAAAAAAAAAGAGCTTACGAAAATTCTAACAAGGATGCCATGAGATTACAATCTCTTTCACAAGAGTGCTGTGGGTCTAGAAAGTTTGAGAACCCTTGTTCTACAGTGTGGTCTAATTTTTCTGTATGATACTATTTTAAAAATAATAGATAATAAACATACCTTAACATAATGTTTGAAAATATCACAAGCCACCTTAGTAGGGATCACATTATAGACAATCAATTTGCAGAAAGAAGCTAGAAAGTTCCTGCGCTTGTGAAGTTCCTCAATCTTGGAATGCTCATCCTGTTCATCTAAATCAAACACAAATAATACATTATTCACTTGTTTTAAGCTGAAAAACATAATAATAAAATAATATTATCTGTTTACAATGGCTGTATACTTTTTTTAATATTATAATTAATTTTGATATAATGACAGTGATTCTACAATGATTATAATGTATTTGTTGATTTTATTTGGTCATTAACATTAAAATATTTTGATTGAAACAAAATATGTTAGCTAAGTAAAGCTGAGGGACTGATTCTTCTACTTGTTTCTCGCATTTGAGTCCATCAACATGGAGATCACTGCATGCAGTCCAATGTGACAACATCGCTTTCAAGCAGGCATTTCACTTTAAAGTAGGGGTCTGCGAGCTTGAGTATTTCAAATTGAACTCGAGTGAAGTATTACAAAAAGCTCCCGAGTTTGAGTATATTCATAATTTTAAAATGTTAAGAGTATACTTTTTGTTTATTTCAAAAGTAAAATAGTATATTTAAAATGTGACCAGTCAAAACAAACATAAAATGTTTCAATGTTTCAAATGTGTCAACCTTACAGTTCAACCAAAAGCATCAGTCTACTCTCCTGACCTGATGAAGCTGTCTGTGACAGTGAAAGCTTGTCCTTAAAAATGTGTTTATGTGTTTTTTAGTGTTATATCTAAACAATTTCTACTCCAGTATCACCAAGGTAAGTGTTCTGGCTATCCCTCCTAATTTAAACCATGATTTAGCCTAGTGCTCTATACCAAAGAAAACATAGAATATGTTTTTGGTCAATTTTTTTGTTCAAGCGAATGATTGCAAATTGTTGAGTTGTAAGCAATCCTTAATTACTGTTGAATAGTTAGTTGTCTGAAAAGGTGTTTGTTCATTGAAAGGGGGTGGGGTAAATTACTGGTACCTGAACTATTGCATTCGAACCACCACCCCCTTAAAAAAATCAATTTGAAAGTGAGTTACTTCAGTTAGAAGTTCTGTTATCATTGAAAGATGCAATTAGCACTTCCCAGTGCCCAAGGACTTTACCTGGCTAAAGAAACTCAACATTTCTCCCATAAGATTGAGTGTCTGGTGGATTTCTGGTCTGTGGCCTAGTTTTAAAAATAACACTATATTATTAAATACACTACAGAGATCCCTACAAAAAAAATGTGTGTGTGTGTTCAAATTAACAAAACAATATATCATTATAACTAAGGTAGTTTTGTTGTACAAAGGCAAAGGCAGTAAGAGTGAATGTATAAATTAAAGTGCTATTTGTTTGTTGAGTA
Source organism: Timema douglasi (assembly GCA_901482245.1). Taxonomy (NCBI): domain Eukaryota; kingdom Metazoa; phylum Arthropoda; class Insecta; order Phasmatodea; family Timematidae; genus Timema; species Timema douglasi. The sequence goes on along the minus strand of CABEEJ010001094.1, from coordinate 150,507 downwards.
TTCCAGGCCAAGTTATTGGGAACAAATTAATTAAAAAGCTGCATGAAAAAAACGTGGATATTGGGTGTTCAATGTGGTTTCAAACCAGGTAGAGGTTGAAAGACCAGATATTTGCATTGCAACAACAGAGTGAAAAATGTATGGCAGTGAGGAAGAAAGTGTATTGTGTATTTGTTGATCTGGAGAAAGCGTACGATCAGGTGAATAGGAGTTTGTTATGGAATGTTCTTAAGGAGTATGGTGTGGATGATGGTTAGTAAATGCAATTAAGGAGGTGTATAATATAAGTGAAGCATTTGTTAGGTTAGATGGAGTTTTGAGCAAATTGTTTGACATTGAACAGGGTGTTAAGCAAGAATGTGTTATATTCTGTTCACGATAGGTTTTTACCTGGATGACAGTTCGAAACTCATATGTTTAGGTTTTGGGTTACCAACAATTGTAAAAGATCACAATTTTGTTATAAATGTAAAGATCTTTAATTACCTGTTATATATTACATTTAAAATAACGTAAACTTAAGTTTTCTCATAAAATTTCATTTTTTTAAATAATTTCTTTTTATCCAACTCGAAACAATATTCTAAACATAATTAAAAGTACTTATTCTTTGTTTTGGAATGTTATCTATACTGTATAATATAGTGCACACATCAATGCCTTTTAATACAGGCATCGTATTTACATGCAAAAGAAAAAATTATTGTCTTTTTTTACATAAAATAAATGATTTTATGAATATTTTATCGTATTTTGAAATATTTAACTGAACAAATATTTTCATCAACTGCGTGTCTGCATCATTGTAAAAAACTTGTTTACCGTTATGTTCAATCACATGGTTTGGATTCGACAGTCGCCATTTTGAAACTATGCTCGTTAGAAGATTTTGTGAAAGTGGTGTTAATATTTTTTTAAGGGGGATAGAACTATAAATAAACTTTGTGTCTGACCTCAAATAAATATATAAATAATATTGGCCTAAATTACTGTGGTTAACTATCACATCAATATATTACCATCTGTTTTCATTACAATCATCCAAAGTGATAGATGTCAGCTGTTGGCGTAGTGATATATTAGGGATAACTTCTAGTAACATTTCGAGCTGTCATCCAGGTAAACTTAGCTCATGAATGACTTATATGTATGTCTCCATGGTTGTTTAATGTAGTCATGGATACGTGCATGAGATGTGTGTGAGGATGCAGTTAGTGTAGGTACAAATAGACAATGTGAATGTGAGAGTGCTGCTATATGAAGATGATGCCATTTTAATGGTTGAGAATGAAAGTTAATTGAGAATGCATTAAATCATTTGAATGTGGCGACCGGCAGAGTGGATCTTCATATATTTCCAAAACTAAGTAGATGGTAAGCTTAGTATAAATGGAAAACTGTTAGAACAAGCGAATGATTTTGTGAATCTGGGCAGATGTGTTTTATAAAAATGTGTATTTGTGCATATATATGTATGTATGTGCATGTGCACACACATATGTGCATACATATGTATGTATAAAGTAGTTTCTTTGGGTTTGTTCAAACCAATTAATGAGTAACATGAGTGTTCAAAGTCCCCTTTTTTAATTCAAAGTGAAAGTGAATTTAATCATATGAAATAATTACAAAACCAAATCAATATTGAATATCTTTTTGTGCTGGACAAAAATGGTAAATTGTGGATATTTATATAGCTTTAAAAACTAAATAAAAACTCCAAAGCGTAAACCTGAAATTGAGTTATACTAACCTAACAGTTACTGTTGTTAGCTATGGTTGTGCCAACATTTGTGGATAGATGGTGTCATGTGGTCAACACATTGAGCCATCCAGCTGTTACTCTCAGTTTTCTCTGATTATAAAATGTTTTAAGTCCAAAGATTATTGCAGATATTTGTCATTTAAATATTAATTTAGTTTAGAAAGAGAATTCAGTTAAATAATGTCTTAAATAGGGAGGGCTAGCCAGCAGCACACTTAGAGTAACACTTGTATAGAAAATATTTATTAAATACACTATAAACACACACACACATTTTTCAACACAATCTTTTACTGTCAGACAAAACAAATAAACTTACCATCATCCTCCATGACAAACACATAAGACTGTATGAAGTCGTTAAGTATCATCTGCAAATTACGATCTGCGTAGTAGACCAGGTCTCCAAGATGTGGGTTGTTAGCCAGTTGATCACAAAACATCACCAGGATGTCACAGATTACAATATAGGCCTAAAAACACAACACTTCATTAAAAAAAATCGTTACTGTTAATTAAATATGTTTCCTTATAATCTTCAAATTTTAAAGAGCATTCAAGAATAAAGGATACCAAACATTTTAATATTAAAGAAAATGGAAATTGAACTGTCTGGAAGTGATGGGAAATTGTCAAATTTTCATTAGAGTTGGATGGAATTCACTATTTTACCGAAATGAATCTTCATTTTACCAATGAATCACATTCAAAACTTGGATAAAATTATGACCAATAGGAGTTTGAAAAGCCTTGAAAGTTTGAATTGGCTTTAAAACAAACATTAGGTTCAACTTAGGATCGGGGGAAAAAAAAATCGGCATCAACAATTATCAAGCTTTGGCAATAAAAATATTGTCTACGAAAATACTCACTTTAGGGTCAATTATTGTCATTTTGGGCTGTCATATTCATTACGAATTAATGTTCATATGAAAAAAATCTCAAGTAATTGAATAAATTAGGTTGTAGAATATATCCAGCTCGTCAGCGTTGTATACATCTTGAGGCTGATACCGCCAAAGGATGTTTCGGAGCAAGGGCATCCACTCCCTCACCTGTGTTGGGTCGACCAATGAACTTTCACTGATGTCCTTGTGGCTGTATATTCTATGATGCACTTTGAAATGCTCTAGCCACCCACTTGAACTATGCCCAACCTCAGGGCAAATTCATTGGCCTTTCTCTGCATCATCAGTCTGTTTATAGGCACTTTTACGCTCTATGCTGGCTGAACCACTTCAGCATAGCCTGCTCTAGATTAACGTGCATTGCACCCTTCAAATGTTTGGCCTTTACATTGTGGCCTTCCTTCTCCACTGCATTCACAATTTGTGTCTCTCATTTTGAGAATCGTGAATAATGTCGACTTCAGGATGCCACCACGCAAGCTCCATCTTTGTAATCTCCTTCTCGCCCACTTCCTGGATGATCTTGTACTTCATGAGCATCAAGAAGGTCCTCTTTCCCCCAATTTTGTCGAAATTATAAGTTCGTATCACATTAAAAATATATCATGGATCGTCAAAAATCATTCACAAAATTAAACCAAAAACATAACCAAATTGAAATAACAATAGCAAAAACAATAGCATGGGTCGTCAAAAGTCGTTTACAAAATTAATCCACAAAGTAATCAAATCAGGAATCAAAATAACAATTGCAAAAACAAACCTGGTGCGTGATGTAGCGGCAGTCGCATGTAGGAAAACATTATCTTGCTTGTGGGAGCGGGTGGACAAAGTCAAGTGCTATTGGCTAGCACTAATGGAGTGGTGTCTATTTTTATACCTGACCCACCCGTTACTAGTAATACAGCACTCACAAAGATAATCGCATTGTAGCAACCCAAATAAGTGCAACAAACACATTTTACGGCAGATTTCCTTAAAATTTTCGACCTTTCCCCCCACATTTTTCACAGTTTCCCAAAAAAGGATCATTACTTTGAGAGGGACGCTAGTCCCGGGGTCGTAGAATCGAGAGTTGATTGTATTAAAAATATATTTAAAATCTTTAAACAGTAAGACAGATAGCAAATAAATAATTACAAATGGCTAAATAAAAATAAAAACGTTCTTCGTAATAATAAATATTTAATAAAACCTACAGGCGATCATAATGTATTATTTACAGTATCATCTATAACAAGTCACTATGTCAAATACAAAAATCAGATATTGAATCAGATTCCTCTAGTCAAAACATCTATTAAAGCAAATTAAAAAAGAAAAGAAAAAACTTTTTGAAACTAAAACAACATTAGAATTTGTTATTTGAATCAAAAAACCGGATTTCTCCAAAAAGTTCCAACACTTGAACACACTTAAGTGGTTCAACCTCAACAAAATTATAGGACAAACTTAGCAATTGTACCGCCGCCCTTACTCTTCCTAGAAGACTAAGGCTGGCGCACAATAAGAAAATTAAACCAAAATAATAAAGTAGTAAATTTGCAGAGGGCGGTGAGAAAAGCAAGAGAAAAGTAAACAATGCCCGTTTACTTATAATGTCCTTGACTTGTACTCAAAAACATTAGTGTTTTGAACACCAAAAAGGATGACCAAAGCAGGAAACTAAATTATGAAGAAATATGTCAAAAATAACATGGTGTAGTTTTATTGATATTGACTAATAAATTTGAACAGAATACATAAAATAGAAAATGAGTTATTTGTACAATCGGAATAGTATACTGTTTAGTGAAGCTATTAGTATACGACAGTATAAAAAAAAGAACAATGGACTCTACAGGCCCGCAAGGCCAATGAGTTAAATTACAGAAATATTTACCATACAAAATCTGGTCGTATAAAACAAACTTACTCCTTCCGAGTAATAACATTAAAGTTTTGCCATATAGGCCAAAAGGTTAAAAGGAGTCAATGATACAATTACTGATACTCTGTGTTGACAACATGGAAAGTTCCCATTTGCCTGATGGGCAATTTAAATGAACACTCGTCTATTGAATCTGACTCAAAGTAAGTTGTAAATATCCCAAGATTAGAATAGTTCATGACTTCCACAAAGACGCTAGAAAAAGTTAAGTCCAACAAATAAAGATATATTCGCAACAAAAGGTTCGAACTTCTATATTTTCACTAAGTCCAAGTGATCTATAATTTAAAGTAAGATAAACAGATATTATGTTCGGTATTCTTGGAATATTTTCGGAGTCTTAACGATTAACCGTGTTTACAATATAAACTTTATGCGAAGATACAGCATTTGATACCTTCTAAGTCCTAAAACATACGACAAATTTATACTTTTAAATATTAAAGATTCTAAACTAGACATTTGAATATTACGTACATCTGACATATTTATACTTCAAAAGATTCTCAACTTAACATTTTGAATATTACGTAAAGATTCTACATTTATACTTCAAAGGATTCTAACTTGACATTTGAATATTACGTAAAGATTATACATCTGACATATTTATACTTCCAAAGATTCTAACTTGACATTTTGAATGTTACGTGAAGATTCTACATCTGACATATTTATACTTCCAAGAATTCTAACTTGACAATTTGAATAATACGTAAAGATTCTACAATCTGACATATTTATACTTCAAAAGATTCTAACTTTACTTTTTTGAATGTTACGTGAAGATTCTACATCTGACATATTTATACTTCGGATACGATGCTTCTAGCATTTTCAAATTATAACTGTCGAAAAGGTTTATTCGTACCTCGAAACCCAAGGTATGTCCAAGGGGACGGCCCTGCCGAGAGAAGTGAAAAACATCACGGACAACACAAGTATATATACGATTATATCAACTCAGAGAGGGGGATAAGGGGTGACTACAAACATAGGGAAAACAAGACACATGATGGGAGGGAGGGGATAAAAATGTACCAACGTGGAGCTACAATGAACATTCTCGATGCATTACAGTCTTACGGCGCATGCTCGCCATACGCCCCTTCGCACCCCGCCACGAGGGATAGAGCATTTTACCCGCTCAATGTTTATTCCGCGTTCAGATGAACAATATTTTTTTGTGGAGGAAGAACGCCATTATTCTTGCATGTGGTAAACAGTCAGTCGGCGCAGCACAGTGGGGGACTTTTGGTGAGTTTCTTGAATTTAGAGTCTTTTCTTGGAGCATATATTTCCAATAAATGCTACACAATCAGACCTCAGACCATTAATTTGTAACACTTGATTATTAATGTTATAATGAATACATTATAACAAAAATTGTTAGCATTTAATTGCTATTTCTAATCTCTACGATTCTATTATATTTCTATTTTCTTTTACACAATATTATGACTCAAATTCAAAATTTGGAGGCAAAATGAAGATTTGGATTCATGAAATAGTGGATTTGACCCATCTGTTATATTGTTATTTATATAGATAAAAACATTTTTACTATATGTTTACCTCCTCTTTGTAGACTTGACTGGGCCCTAAGAGAAGCATTTCTTTCATAGCTTCCATGAAGTTGTTGAGGTTATGTTTGAGTAATGCCAACTCTTGGTTACCATTACTTCCAGACTCCATGAGTTCCTCAAGATGACGGAGATCCCACAGAATGCCAAAAAAACACGCACATATGCAGTACTTCACAGCCTGTGTAATGTAAAAAAGCATATATATTTATTTGTGTTTTTCTTTTAAAAGAAATTCTTAAGCTATTGAACTTTAGTAATGGATGATAAATCCACTTAGTCTCCTAAATCTTTCTCATGGATAAAGTTTACTGAAAAAGTTTTAAGTTAATTGTAAGATACATAATGTTTAATGCATAAGGTGTGAAGACATAAACATTAATATTAAAGGCAAAGTTAATCCAAAAGGCATGACGTTTATTTTTAATAAAATAAATTTTCCAGTCGGCCAATTTCACCTTACATCCAAGCCATTGCTCAATAACCACTTGCTGATAAAAAAAAATACTAAGAACTCGCAGAAATAGTCTTTTGGACAAAGAGGTAATGGCTGCCTCTTGAAGTAAATTGATCGCTACCACCCAATTCCCAGGCCTAAATAGGAAGTTGCGTCCAGGTTTCACACTTCTTCCTGATGAGTTCCGATAGAATGAAACCCAGGTCAGGGGATTAGGCGGTAATGATCGATTTTTTTCTAGAGGCAACCATTACCTCTTTGTCCAATGGCAGCAATGTAAAAAGTTGAACTGTGTTTTTATTTTCATTGTAAAAGCCATATTTTGCTTGTTCCAATTATATGTTTTTAAACCCCTTTCCTATACCTTCGTCAAAATACAACACAATTACTTCATAAAGCGAAGAGGTTTTCCTTATAGATAAATAAAAATAAATTAACTGTAAAAAGAATATTTGCATTATGCTTCAACAACTAATACAGTAGATTTTCTGCATCCTCAGTTATTTTAGAATATAATTAAATTGATTTATATTAATTATTAATGGTGTGTGAAGTCCACTTTATCAATTTGAAGTGATGACAACTCCAATAATATGGAATATTACCAAGCCAAATCTAAGTTTGAATATCTTTAAAAAATGTATAAGGTTGAGAGAAGAACTGAGATCCGACACCTTAGATTAGTCAGTAATGTGCCAGCCTAGTGAGCTAAGAGTACCGAGTTCGATTCCCGGCATGACCGAAAATTTATCATTGGTGAAATGTGGGTTTAGCCCCTAAAATTAATAAATTAATGGCTAGGGACTGGAGGTTGTTCTGTCCTAGTCTTAAATTAGATTATAAGGCATACTAAGCTATGACAGGCCTGGCCAACTGGTAGGGGTAAATATATGGCTTGAATAAAAAACTGACCCGGACCATAGGCTGGAAACAGTAGTGGATGTAAATAAAGTAGAGCTGAGAAAATGTAAAATATTAGGGAAGTATGAATGAGGTGAAGGTTGGGAAGAGAGAGAATCTATCGGACATGTTGACATTAATACTAATGTTCACCCTTCCCCTGCTCATGCGATTTCATCACCTGCAGCCGTGCTACCCCCGCATAGTTGGCAAATGTACAATCTGGATAATACTGGTACCATAATTTCACCACCTTCACCATCTAAGGGATAGTTTGATAAAGAAATATCCTGAGGACCTGCTAACACATTAATTATTAATTTGTTATGAAAATAGGCTGATTGATCAAATCAAATTGGGATAAAAATTAGTACTTATGTGGTGTGAATGATTTTGAATATAATATAATCACGGATTTCCTCACAAGTATCGCTACCTGAGTATTAAGCACGGGTTTTTGTTTTTTACATATGGTTTTCCTCAGACCCGATGATGGTGATGAAACGCCGAAACATGTAATTGTATCAAGAACTACAATGACATAGTAATCTTATACAATAAGGAGACGAGATCCACAAAAATTCCTATTAGGAATGTTAAACCTTTTTATTATAAATTAACCCCATCCTGTTACACAACAACTTGATATTTTAGGCACCTTTAAAACTTACTAAAAATTTAATATCCTTAACCGCCTAGTATGCACTAGGAAACATTTCCCCGGAAACAATGTTTGCCAACATGTTGCCATTGTTTAAGAAACCACTGGGAAAAAGTTGGTCAACATTTTTGTATGTTGCCTTTGTGTTTACCAGCGAGGAAAACATGTTTCTCGTGATCCATTTCAAATGGGTTACAAGAAACCATGTTGGCCAACATTTCTGACAACAAGCAATGTGGGCTAGCGGGTTAGATTGCTGATCTAAATTGTGTCTCTTTTCATTATCCTGGAACCAACCATTTGTAAAATAACTTCAAAATCTGTAGGAGATATGTGAGTGAAGTTCCTAAAACTACTGCCATCTTCGATCTTCAGTTCTGTAAGAAACTTATTTGCATAGTATGAATCATTTTGAAGCAATTTACAGACCCACCCTCGTTTTATTCTTCTTTGTCTTTTTGAGCAGGTCATAACTACATACAAAGCACAAGCCATACCAGCATTCTCCTCAACAGACATCTTTCACTCAACTGAACTCTGTACGGGAAACAAATGTTTCATTGTTGTAGCCTGGACGCAAAACAATGATTCTTTAATGTTGGCCAACAGTCGGGTAACAGTGGGCCAACTATGTTTCCAAGTGCATACGAAGCTTAATATACTTACACTTTTGTTAAATACTTTTCTCGGAAAAATTTGTTGTGGATATTACATATGCAATTACATGTTCTAGTATTAAATTTTACAATTTATTCATCTACTCTTGTTTGGTAAGTAACAAAAAAATAATTCTATATCACATTTTAAGTGTTATATGTTATACAATTTTAGTTGCCAACTTTAAATATTTGTTTATCATCATAATTTTTGTTTTATGTATTGTACTTCAACTATGTTATTTAAGGTGAGGCAGAAGGTAGTGCAAATATTTCTAAAGTTTGTATAGAATATAAATCTGTTGTCAAAAATACTTCAAATATATCTCCAGTAGCAACATAAAGTTTAGTTTTCTAAGCATGTTAATATCAACAGATCTCTAATATCTGCCAAGGGTGTCCTGGAATTTTTTCAAAACTTTTTAAATAAAGAGAAAAAGTTTTGGCAAAAGTCCAGGACACCCTTGACAAATATTCAAGATCTGTTGATATTAGCACGTGCAGAAAACTAAATTCTATGTTGCTACTGGAGAAATATTTGAACTATTTCGGCAAAAAATAAAAAATAATGCTATACAACTGTAAGGTTACTCGCACTCTCCCTTCTACACCACATCCTGTGCCTTGCAATTAATATCTTTAATTAACTTTCGATCTCAACATAATATCTATCCTTTTATAATCTTCACAAATCATAGTAAAATAATTATGTAACCATGGGTTAGCTGACAATTTATATCATTATTTCAAATATAAATGTATAATCTCTTAGTGTGTTTTGTATATTGAAATTTCTACATTCCCTTTTGACTATGTTATCATCAGAAAATATGTTACTTGTTACCATTATCAACAAATTTTACCTCATGACTAGGCCTATTTGACATAAAGTTGTTTATATATTATTATTATTATTAGCACCGCGTCTTACTACCCGTTCGGGTTATACACACTTACGCTAATATGTAATGGTAGGGTGATTGTGAGATGAAATGAAGGACCTACAGTTTAACGTGGAATCCGAACCACGGTGGAGGCCTGGCATTCCCCACATTCACAAGATGTCTTGTCAGAGGTGAAGGAAGGGTTTGGTAATCAGATAAATCTGTGCCGGGACCGAGGATTGAACCTCGGCCGCCAGCATAGAAGTCTGACACCTTACCCCTAGACCACCAGGTCACCGTTGTTTATATAAAATATCAAGTTACTTTCAAATGTAACATTTAAATTTCTACTTATATTATTAATATTCTTAAATATCTTACTACAATTAACAATGGATATTATTAAAACTCATTACTAATTAACTGCCTGTACCACCTTAACACCCAACTTTATAATAACAGTGGAAAACAAGCAATGTAATTTTTCTCGTTGGATTTAAATGTGTACTTGTTATTAAAATCAATTCCTACTTTATTAATACTTAGCCATATCAATTTTCTGCAAGTCTGCCTTAATTTATTAATACTATGAATAATTAATAATAATGTTTATGACTGAGTCTGCTTTTTAATAATTTGCTTGCTTAGGTATTTTAGGCTTCCTTCCTATGGCCCTGCACGCCAGAAGGGAGAGCTCCACAAGCTGGATATGGCCTGCGGGCCGCCAACTGCCAACTACTGTTCTACAGGTGTGAAATAGAACTGCTAAGGAAAATAGAAGTGCCCTTGAAGTGTAAGGAGATGCTGTATGGCATATTTTGTAACCATTGTCTCACATGCAGCAGAAACATGAACAATAAATGTAAGAGAGACTAGGAAAGTGGTTAGTAATGAAGTTTGTGAGAAGCATGTTAGCTGTCACAAACGAGGAGAAACAGAATTAGTAATTACCTTAGCTGGGAAAGAGTGGGGATACAAGGAGTACATGAGATAGTAGAAGAAGTAAGGTTGAGATGGTATGGTCAAGTAAAGAGGAAGGAAAAAAAGATGAAGTATGTCAAAAAAAGAGGAAAAAACCATAAGGGAGCCAAGTAAAGAGATGGGAAGAGGAGATCACAGAAGGTGTGCAAATGAGAGGAGCTGCATGGAAGCTATTAAAGGAGGAATGATTGAATGAAAGAAGAAGATGGAGTGTTTTTATTAAACTGACCCGACCACAGGCTGGAGACAGTCAAAGATGATGTTTTAAGATTGGTAAAAATATTACATGTTTTATAGCTATATGACTTTTTGCATTAAATATAATTTATAGAATGTTATATTGCAAACACGTATAACATATTTTGTCGTAAGCTGATAAATAAAATTACTATCACAAAATAAATTTAATTATTTTAAATATTAGTCATGCAAACATTAATTAATAATGTATCTAACAGCATAAAATTAAGATAAATAAATACAAATGTGTATTTTAACTTTAAATATTTTTACTGTTGATCCTTCGTAATTATCAAATCTAGAATTTTACTTTCAAAATGAAGTCAAAGTTCATGAAGATTCAAAGCAGAGTTGAGGATTTTTAAGCTTTGCACCTCCATCTCATATATTATGTTTTATTAGTTTCCAAGTGTTCCCATCCTCAGTATCAATGAGCACTTAGCGTAACTCATAAGAGCTTGCATTTTGTTTCGACTCGAAACAAATTAAGTATGGAATTAGAATGTGTGAAGAGTTTTGGATTTGTGTGTGAGAAACCCTCTGTTCCAATTAGATTTTAAGGGGATAAGTATCTTATAGAACAACTCTCCCTGCTGTCCTCTTCTCAATAGATCCTCTCTACTTTCACCTTTCACCTCAATCACGCTTACAAAATAGTTCATGTTCTGTACATCTACTTTTTAAAAAGCTTTCACTGATAACAAACTAAGGTTGTAGCTCATAAATCTCTACTTCTTTCTGGAAACAAATAAAAGCTCACAATTACACTTAATATGTACTGTTTTGGTCTGAAAATAAGCTGTCCCAAAAGATAGGCCACAACTTAGGAATAAGCTCTCTTTGATAGTAATTCATTTATTAATGCTTGACAATTAATCTTCTCACATTCTTAATGCTCATAATTTTTGCATATCTTATTACTTTTTACACCCATTACTGTTTCCAGCTTAAGGCCTGGATCAGTTTTTTTTCCACGTCATATGCCTTATAATCTATCTTAAGACTAGGACAGGCACAACAGCCACTCCTTGGCCATTAATTTATCAATATGAAAGGGTAAACCCATATAACCAATTATAAATACATATTAAAACCGATTATAAATTTTTGGCAATGCCGGGAATTGAACCCGGCACTATTAGCTCAGTAGGTAGACATGCTACCGACTGAAGATAAGGTGTCAGAACATATCTTATTACTAAGATTTTTAAATTTTTTAGTTGTAACTAAGTCTTATTAATCATTGTCAAGAGATGTTTTTTCCTGGATAGAGTTTTTCTTCTTCTTATCCTGATCTCAAACTTTCAAGTCTCACACATTTAATTTTTAGACAAAAAATGCCTTTTAATTATTGACGCACCAAACTTTCGCTAACAAAATCCAATAATTTTACTTACCACAAATCTGGCTCTCTTGATATAGGATATTGACATTGAAAAATTGAGTTTACTGTATTTCTGATGGCAAGAATACTCATAGACTGGCTCCTTGTATTTAAAGGCATATGAGGCTTGAGAATTTATTCATGAACCAGTGTTGTATTTAAATTGGATCACGTTCATTCTTATTGAACATTAAGATGGTTTAGTGACTGGAAAGACTAAAAAATACCTCCTCTGGTAGAGATTTGTTGCCATCTTTAGCTTCCACAATGTCTTTATATATGGACTCCCATATATTCCAGTGGCCCAGATTATGACATTGTGAAAAAATTGAAACTTTCTTCAGGCTATGTACAACATTGAAAGTCTCATCTTCATCCGGTGTTTCTTCCTGAAATAAACATTATTTTAGACACTGCGGACATTTAAAGTTGTAGCTTCATATTGGTACTCAAATATTCAATAAGATTCTTATGTATTAACACAAAAATAGTAAGTCAATATTGGACTATCAAAATTAATACAATTGGATAAACTTAAAATAGAAAAGAGTGAAAAATAAATCAACAATAAATAAAACATTTGTAGTGTGTTTATGATTAGAAATAACACATTTCTTGTTTTTCTCGACTCCAAATTTTAAATTTTAACCTCAATTTTAATTCTTGATTAAACATTTAAATTTTCAACGCATCAACTTTATATTAAAAATGTCTTATTTAATAGGAGTATGTGAAACTTCAAAAAATATGACTTTTTTTTAATATCTGTTTGCTTAAATTTTCATTCAAGAGAAAATTTTGGATTCGACAATTATAAGGCTTTGCCAAAAAAAAATTAAAGTTAAAATACACTTTTTTCCCCCTTTTTCTGTTATTTTTATAAAAAGTTAATATTTGCATAACCAAAATATAAAATAATTTTATTGTATTTTGTATGGCTGGGCTGATATATAAGCCCTTTTGCAAATATTGCCGATGCCGATATTTTGTTGCAGATATTGCCAGTAACTGATGCCAATTTAGTTGTTTTTTTCAATATTACAAAAAAGTAAAGTAACAATACTCAAAAACAAGAATTATCTGATTTTGCCACTTTTATATTTTTCATGATAGTAGTAGATTTGTGGAATAAAAGTTTGAATCAAAGTTGTAAACGTTAAAGCTGGTTAGATATATTTAATTTTAATCTTAGGCCTATTACACTGTCATAATAAACAAGAATGTACATAATTACAAAATTACCAAAACAGAAAAAATGCCATGAAAGGCATTAATGGGATTTTTTTTATTGAATTATAAATAAAAATATTCCCAGGCAGTGGAAAGTTTTGTCTTTGATGTTTATTATATTATTAATTCTCAATTAAATAATTCATATAATTATTAACTCTCAGTTTTTATTTATTTATTTAGCACCACATCTTACTATCCGTTCAGGTTATTCACTGGTTCTCAGTTAAATGACAAAATATCTTAACAACTATTTGCCATAGCAGCAAACTGGTACTTCAACATTATGCCTTAATACGCTCAGTCACCTACACTACCGCGGGTGTTCGATAGCTATGGAGGGCAGGCGGTGGAGGGTAGGAAAGGGTGAGCAATATTTTGTTTTAATTTTAATTCAATCACCCATTATATCGCGGCCTAATTACATGGCGTTGTACGCGCAGTTTATTTAAACTTGTGACATACTTACAATAATTGTGTAGCTATGAAATTGTTGTTTTTAGTGGACCTATTAAGGTCTGTACATTGTACAATAGATAAAATGATAATAAAAATTAGATGGTTTACTGAAACATGTTTATTTTGTCGACTTATAAGAACAAACACGACGTCAACTCTGCTTAATGTGAATGGCGTGGCAGACATAATAAACTTAGATATCACTTATTTAATAAACATCTCCAAGAAAAACCTAGAAGTAAAGATCAAGGTAGTATTGCAAGTTTTTAAAACATAAATTATGTGATTAGGAAAAACTCATAGTCGTAAATAACGATAGTATTTCCCCTAATGTGATTGATAGTGAAAGACCTTGTAGTAGTGGCGAGTCTATGAAAAAATGAAAGTCTATGAAAATTAACAATTAAACCAAGGCTCCCAGAATGACACTCCATTGCCTCTTACCCTCAAGATTTAAAATTAAATGTTAGTTGGCGCCCAACGTGGGGCGATTATATCCAATATCTTTAATAACAGTTAAGTATATAAATATATTTATCAAGTATTTCATAATTTGAAATGAGCCTCCCAGTATATCAAATTGGATGGTTTATTTGGTTTAGAATGTTGGTTTTGCTGTTTATTATAAAATAAAATATCTAATGAAGAATTGAGGAATTTGGGTTTACATCCAAGCCACTGTATTTAAATATTTTTGTTTGAACAATGAATTATATTTTCATGTCTTGATAATTTAAAATATATCCAAACATTTTGAATTATCAGCGTAAAATATCTACATGGTAAAAAACCAATTATCCTTGGCCAACTGTACCAATATTGGCCGATAAATAAGATCGGTTCTCAGCATCGGCTCAGCCCTAATATTTTGGGATAGTAACTTAATTAACCATTTTAAGATGAAATATTAATTATGTTTGTAATATAGCTTTTTGTAAATTATATCTAATGCCTAAATTTATATTGTTATGCAAAGTATAAGATTTTTTATCCAAACTTAAACTTTTTTTAATTGTTTAAAATTTTGATTTGGTTTTGGGAACATCTCATACTATTTGATTCAAATTCACTTCGGAATGACAAAGTGGACTTATCACACCCTTATTATTTAATTTTATATGGTACCTTAATTTGGAAGAAAACCCTAAAAAATTGTATATACAGTAGTAACAAAAATACTTGGATAAAATGGCCAAGTTTGATATGCATTTACAATTCTCCAATTCTAAAGTTAACTGAAAAAGAACTAACAATTGTCAAAATGAAAAATTAACGAATACTTACGGTTGTTTTGTTTGGATGCCAAACATTTTTAATCGGTGGGATTTGAGCGGTAAGAATAAAGGATTCAAAAATAGTGATATTTAGATTGATTAAGAATTCTTTTGAGGCCACCCTTTGTTAAGAGATTTCCCATGTAGGCAATTTATGGAAATCCGCCTTCAGAATGGGATTTGGTTCATTACTACTAATGGGATTCTTTTTAATAGATTAGTGAATGATTTAATAAAGCAAATTTTTTGGGATTACACTTTATAAAAAGAACCGGATGGTTTATTTCAAAAATTAACTTGGTTTAGTCTGTGCTGTGGTTTGAGACCACATACCCTGAAACCAATAAAACTATTGTTTTGAATATATTTTGAGTTTTACATTGTTTGGAAGCTGGAGAGATTTTAACAACTTAATGACCAAGTAGTAGCATGCATTTACTGACTGTATTCTTCTCCTAATTTCCACTCTAATAATATTATTGCTAGTTATTTTTAATGTTAGAAATGAGTATTACTTATTGCATTGTCATCAGACCTGGGATCCTTGATCCCTTAAGGGTATTCAAGATTAAAGACTTATATCCCCCTCTTTTCAAGAAAAGTTGGTTTTAGAGCTTAATACTACTTATTGGTGATTAAAACCCAATTATAATTATAGACCAGGCCCCAGACCAGTAATTTAACAGTTAAATGAATGTATGAAAGTTATAGTGAATGGACTATAAGAAAGAATGTTAACAATTTATTTCTATTTTATATTATTCGATTATATTTATATTACTTCTTACATTCATAATTTTTTACCAAGATTTAGATACGGATTCAATGGTAAATTGAAAATTTGTATTCTTATAGTAGTGGTAGCTTTAGGTATTATATATCATATACAAAATATTAAAGTGAAAACACAATTAATACAATCTGTCCTAAGGTGGTAAGTTTTTACAATCCCAAAATGTAATTTAATTATTTTAAACTTGAGTTACAAGAACATTAGCTAAAAGATTATATTAAAGCTCAAAATTACCAAAGTTTTAATTTCAAATATTTTTATTGGCACTGCTTTGTAAATGTCAAATTCTAAATTTTACTATCAAAAGTTGAAGCTGATAAATATATGAAGCCAAGTCTAAGTCTTCGAAGATTTTACCATAGTGAATATTAGAAGCTATGAATAAAAATACAAAAAATTCCTTGACTGCTGAAAAATATTAAAGGATTTGAAAATATTTCATACCAATATTAAAAATTAATAAATAGAGAAAATGAGAATATTTTTATAGCTAGTATACTGCTTACTGGTTGTTTATTATTACATAGTTTTAGTACATAACTAACTGCAATGGAATGATTGTGTGTTTAATTCCTCCAGTATAATATATATTAGAACCTAGTAGTTTGGACAGGTAGGATTAGTAAAATTACTGACAAAACTGTGGCTCACCCCTTCTATTAGACTTCTCCACTCATCGACAGCTTCCTTGTATTTGTTGACGATCATGTCGATGAGGGTGCTACGGGCTACATCACATCGTGTATAAATGGCATTGCCCTCGGTACAAAGTTGCTCAAGTGTTTTAGCGCATGTTTCCAGCACTTCCGTATCGTGAAGCTTCTCAACAATGGAAATTATTTTCTTCAACAGAAAGTCCAGATTCTACCATATAAAAGTACAAATAAAATAATTAGATAAATTACCAAGTTTCTTGAAGTAAATTGTCTGAAGATTTGAACAGTTAAAAGTAAGCTTTTAATGCTTCAGTCAACATTATATTTTGTGCATAACGAGAAAGGGTAATGATTTGCGGTGTAAAAACCTTAATAACGTTAGATTTAAATAAAACACAACTAAATAGGCAACCCCTTTGATCTAAGGCAGAGGTTCCTGGCCTTTCTACGATTACAATCTCCTGGTGCTTGATAGATGGCGATGCGCGTCACAAGTCGAAGTACCCCTATTGCGTATCTACAACTGTGTGTACGTTGAAGACCCACTGTGAATTATTTTTTAAAGAGGAATGTGTAGTTTGAAAAGCTACTCTTTAATATATTTCAGATATAGGTGACTAACAATAAAATAGTCTAAAATGGTATTATTACTCTGATATTGGAGAACAAGACAAGCTCAACATACTTACAGATTCTTGCCTCGAAGTGGTGTAAATGTCTAAATCAAAGTACTGAGGAATGGCTAGTAGGTTAGCCAACTTCTCTGGATCTGCCCTGTACTTGTCTAGTAACAGGGGTAAAGTCTGTATAAAATGTTCAGTTAGGCGAGTTTTATCGTCTTGAACTTGCTTGAGCTCTTTTGCTGACAGGATCTGGAAGAGATGTTCATAATTACAATTGGAAATGGCAGATTTCATTCATTAATAGTATCAAAAGAATTGAGAAGAAATCTTAATTAAGGGTCTGCAAAGCTTTGATATCAATATTGTGTCAAATATTATATTATTTTGTTCAATAACTCAAATTAAATGTTGGAGTTCAGTTATTACCGCCAAAACGTTCATGTTTGTAGTTCACTATAACGCTGACAGATGTCTTATGAATTTAATCTTAAAAGCTTTTTCAAATAATAAAGCATTAGTCATGTTCCAGCCAAACGCTGTACCGGTCGTGCTATAAATTGTGTTAGCAATAGTATATACATATTGTATATTTCGATCACTAATCTGCTTAACATTAAATAATAATAATAATAATACTTAGTATTGTGTCTTATTATTCGTTTGGGTTATACGCTTAAGTACTAATTATGTTAATGGTTTAGGGATTGGGAAGTTGAATATATAGGAAGTTATTAGCATAGAGGGAGATCTCCCAGTCCTCAGCAATCTAACATAACTTGAAACTAGCGCCTTAGCTAACTACATCACCAAGATGGTTCACATCAAATTAAACCAAATTAGAAAAAAATAGTATAAGGTCTTAGGCCGTTGTGAATCCCACAATGTGCCTAAAATATATTAGTACTATTTTAATATAAATTCATGTGGATAAAGTAAATGCTTACCATATTGACCAGAGGATAAGCCGCACTTAAAAATTTTTATAAAACCTTTGGATAATATGTACAAATCTCATAAATTTGGATGACTATTCAAAAAAATGTCAGGTTAGAGACTCAAATCCTTAGAATTTTTTTAAATCTTTCTAGTGAAATCTGTTTTTATAGCTCTAATACTGCCTATTGGTTGGTTATAGCAATTTATAATTATAGGCTAAACTTCACAACTAGGCCTCAGACCAGTAATTTATCACTTACTGAATATATTAATTTTATAATAAATATTCAAGATTTTGTTATTATTTGTATTATCTATTGTTTTATTATATTTATATTTCCTCTTATGTTTATAATTTTTTTCCAATATTTGGATACGGATTTGAGATTGGAAGGTAAATTGGAAATTCAGATTCGTAAAGTAGTGTATTCGACCCCAACTCAACTTCCTATTTTCAACTTTATTTGGAATAGAGCACTAGGCTAAATCATGGTTTGAATTAGGAGGACGAGCCAGCACACTTACCTTGGTGATACTGGAGTAGAAATTGTTTAGATAGAACACTAAGAAACACATTTTTAAGGATAAGCTTTCACTGTCACAGACAGCTTAATCAGGTCAAGTCTACATACTCTTGACCTGATGTAGCTGTCAGTTACATTGAAAACTTGTTCTAAAAATGTGTTTGTGTGTTTTTAGTGTTCTATCTAAACAATTCCTACTACAGTACCAACAAGGTAAGTGGGCTGGCTGACCCTCCTAAATTAAACCACTATTTTCCACTTTAGTTATTTATTTTTTTCTTAAATTTTGGTCCAGCAATTTCTCATAGTCCCCATTTAAGCATAGCAACAAACGTTCTGTCGCTCTCATCTTGGGTAAATCTTTAATGCTGTGATTCCTTATTTAGTGACAATTGTAGAAACACCACTAGATAGACATGAGAACGGGGCAAGAAAAGACTCTTGCTTCTTCTCTTTGGTTGTGAGAAGTCATAATGGAGAGTTGTGTGTGGAGCAGATCGCCCGTGTATAAATAAAATGTATGGTAGCAAAGCAGATCTGTGAATGTATTAAAATGTTGTGTTTTTAATAAGTTATATGTTTCCATCACCTTTTCTCTACCTTCTTCCAAATATTATATAAAAACTAATAAATACATTTTCAGTCTAAATTATATCAAAGTTATTTGTTATTATTTTATCAGTTATTTATATACCCCCGATGATGACAGTAAAGTAAGTGTTTCTTTTGGTGAGCAAACAAGTAGGACATTAGGAATTATATGTACAAGATTCTTGTATTTGAATTATGTTTGAAGCTTTTACTGATATTAATCAAAGTTTATTTTTATTTCTTTAACTGTATTAAGTTTAAAAATGAGGTGACCCAAAGGTTGAATAATTTTATAATAATGGAAATTGATAAAAAAAAACAATAAGAAAAGGGAAAATTAAACTAATAAGTGTACATTTAATGAAGAAAACCCAAACAAAAAAATTTCAAAGCACTAAAAAAACAGCAGTGATTGATATCATCCAACGAGGAATCTCACCACTAACTCAATCCAACTTCTTTTTCCACAAAACCCTCAATTCCCACAGTATTTTCTCCCTAAAATCCACAAATAAATTAGACCTCCGCCCAACCGTTGCGTCTCTCCAACTGAGAGAATTTCATCACTGGTTGGTTCACACCTACAACCCTTTGTAAAACAACTTCCCTCATTCATACAGGATACAAAACACTTCTTGGATAAAATTCACAAAATTGAAAACCTTCCACCAAACTGTTTTCTGGTCACTATTGATGTCATTGCAATGTACACCAACGTCCAACACATACATGGAATGTCAGCCATTTCTTATGATATGGCCTCACTCTGAAGCATCCTTGGCCATCTTTATAGATAAGACCAACAAATGCATTCCCATAAATTTCACCCTCAATGAATCCCAGCATAGTCTCACTTCCTGGATGTGAATCTGTTCCTTGAAAATAGCCAAATTCACACCATTGTACATATAGAACACACCAACAATATTGGCACTATTATAGCAGCCATCCTTTATACACAAAAAGGTCTCATTCAGCCTTGCCACACATGTCAAATGAAAATGTTCATTATCTGATGATCTAGCTGAGCAGGTGACCTGGCGGTCTAGGGGTAAGGTGTCAGACTTCTATGCTGGCGGCCGGGGTTCAATCCTCGGTCCCGGTAAAGATTTGTCTGAGTACCAAACCCTTCCTTCACCTCTGACAATACATCTTGTGAATGTGGGGAATGCCAGGCCTCCACCGTGGTTCGGATTCCACGTTAAACTGTAGGTCCTCCATTTCATCTCACTATCACCCTACCATTACACATTAGCGTAAGTGCGTATAACCCGAACAGGTAGTAAGACACGGTGCTAATAATAATAATCTAAGCTGAATATTGTGAACAACTCTCCACGGCTTTCCAAGGCAGATGTTAGCCCAAACCTTTAATAGACAACCAAATCACCAGAACACTCTCCAGAGACGACAGACTTTCCAAAACAAGTTCAAGACATCTCTCACACAACAGAATACCACCCTGATCTAAGCCGAATAAATATTATATATCCTAACCAACTTCACCAAAACCTTCTTAGTTTATCCTCAAGGGTCGCTTTTAAATAGCCGCTCATTCTTCACAATATTCTAGTCTGTCCTAAACTTCCTGACCCCAATAGAATCCGAGAAGAAAAACAGACTACCTAAGGTTCATAACCCTGCGGTACATGCAGCACATGTAGGATTCACCTACCAGCTACATCCTTCAACAGTAACGTTACTAAATTGAAATACAAAATCCCTGATCATTACCAATGCAAAACAAATAACTTGGTATATTATTTTATTTTAAAATGATAGAATAGTATGAAGCAATAGAGCACAAATAAAACTCAAAACACTAACACATATTTACACAAACTTCAATATGTGTTAATGTGTTGACTTTTATTGTGCTCTATTGTTTTCCTACTATTCTATCATTTCATTTATTACAAATTGTTTTTGCTCAATGCACTTTATTTCCTACTTCTCACCAATTAAGTATTACATATTTTTTATCTAAATTATATGAATTATATATACATTATGATAACCATAGCCAGCGTTTGGAGAAATTTATCTTTACTCTACAACAGTTGGTCGAGTGTTTTTATAACAATTTCTTTTTGAATTCAAGGTGGAGTAATTTATTGTTTTTGTAAAGTGTATTCCCTCTTCTATTTTTGTTTGATAAAGGCAACAAACAATGCCAAATATTACTCAATTTGTGTTTAAATTGGGGCTTAAATGTGTGTATGACTATTTATTTTATAGAAGAAGGAAAGTAATCACCTTTGTTCATTGGATTCTTACATTTTTCCTTTATTCCTAGGTGGACATTCTTTATTAATTATTTATTTTTATTTATTTTTTTAATTATAAAATTAAATGATAATAACAAATGTTAATCCATAATATCCAAAGGTATGAAATGGCATCAAAGGAAGATCTTGGACGCCAGGCATTATGGAAGGAACAATGTCATTACAGGTGTCACTATATTTTGGGGTGTTTTTAATCTCCTTATTTTTATAACGGTTCAGAAGTCCCCACATGGTGGGGCGTTGCTAGCTAAGGATCTACTTCAAGGCGGCTTGGACGCCATCCAAATGCATATTATTTATACATTTTACAAGACACGGCAAGGAACACAAAATCCAATATTTAATATTGTCTCCAAAAAAAATAGTTGAATTAAGACTTCATTGTACAAAAAGCTGTGAATTGACTTCTGATAATAACGTGAGAGAGAGACCAATGTTTAATCACAAGAAGACTTTATGATATATTTTCGTCCTCTCAAGTGTATTTTCTTAAAATTCGCTCAAACCTTACCATAGTTTTAAGTAAAATGCAACTATCATTAGAGAGAGACACATATAAAAAAAATACTTTAAAACCATTATTAGAACCCATGATTAATTTGTAGTTTTAATGAGACTAAGTTTGTTGGCGTTTAATCCTAGCAAAGTTTGATTTTTATAGAGAACCCATTTCAACCACAAAAATTAATTTGAAAAGTCACTAAAATATGACAATGTATAAAATTGATATACTTGATTGATTGATTTATTAAAAATTTCAAAAGCCTCCAATAATATTTTCTTATGGATTACAGTTTAAATTATATTTACATTAATAACCAAACAGACTTAGAATATAAATACAATAAATTGTGATATATTTCTTTCCACCACTGTGACAACATGCCTTTACAGATTTCAAATAATGGGCATCCTGTGAAAATAAGAATGTACCATAGATTACCTTGCGGGTGGGGCCTCGTCCAACAGGGGGTTCCCCTGTAGCTGCTTGTTTGATGCAGCACACCATGATTTCAATGAGACTAGTTTCCTGACGATCATCCAGAGCCTCTTCTGAGGGACCAGGCTCCTCCAAAAGTAAGTCCGTCATACACTCCCAATCCTTCATCATCTCATTGGACTCGATGAGACTGTCCACCAGGTACGCACCATGCTCATGGAGCTGTTGTCAAGCATTTATCAATAATTATGGTCAGTGACAATCCAGTGTGCTGTAATAGCCTCCAATATCGTACTCATATATCCTGCCAGTGATACATTGATTTTTGTATAAAGAAGTGACTATAAAGCATTAAAAACCATTTTGTTATAACTGTCCCAAGAAAGTAGGGGACGCCGTTTGGGACTTTGATTATTTACCAAGAGGGGCTTCAGTTGCACGAGGTTGGGAGCCACTGATTTAAGGGGTATCAAACCTAGAGAACGTTCACGCGGCATCAAACCTAAATAACATTTAAGGGCCAGTCTTATAAATATCGGATAAATATTGCTATCAGGAGGTTAAAGTTAGCGACCAGATAAAAGTTATCAGTCACTTTTAATGATTTATGCGTATTATGAACTGAATTTATTTGCCGGATAGTTATCTGTAAGATAAATCTATTTTTATGCAGAAAACGCCAGGTTGGTTCTGTATTTACTGGTGTGCGCATGCATGTAAGCCCTGCTAATACCGCTACAACCTAGCGAGTAGTGACAGCGCTCAACATTTGTTAAATAATGGCGGGCTAAGCAAGTGTGAGGAAACAGATGGTGTCACGTGGGCGCAGAAGCTACAGTAAGTAGCCCCATGGCTTCTTTGGTGTTGACTGACAGCTCACAGCTGACAACTAAAAGCTTTGAAATATTACCAGACCAAATTATGTATCCCTACGGCGAACCATATGATCTGCAAAAATATCTGTTTAGCAGCTGTCACTTTTGACGGTCAAAATGTAGGTATATACCTAAATGTTGACTGTCAGAAGTAGGCTGTAAGCTGTCAGTCAGCACCAAAGAAGCCATGGGGCTACTGTAAGTTGTCTTGCAAGTACTAATTTCGATGTCTGCCAAAATGTCTCTCTTATGCATTCAGAAATGTGCCCATACCACTCTTAGCCCCAACATTAATATCTACTTAAATTTCTAACAATGTAGATATCATTACAATTTGAGGACCACTTATGTGATCTAGTGGTCATGGGTTCTGGCTACGAACCTAGAGGTCCCGGGTTTGATTCCTGGTATTTCCAGATTATCTGGGAAGAAGTGGGTCTGGAACGAGTTAGATTCAGCCTAGGGTGGATACATAAGGAGCTACTCGAATATAGTAGCAGTGGCTCCGGTATAGAAGGCCAAGCTTAATGGCTGGAGTCATTGTAGTGTTGACACCATGGAGTTCCTTTATTACATTTTGAGTGGATGTTAATCATCGTTATGGATAAATAAAAGAAGAGAGAATATGGGAG